>VZTI01003251.1:1467046-1516859 GCA_013397865.1 Struthidea cinerea
AAAAAAAAAAAAAGGAAAAAAAACAGAAAACCAAAGAAAAACATTACACACAACTTTCAAGGTTACTAGAACTGCTATAAAATTAATGGCTGTGGGTACTCTTCCCAACAATGGCTTACTGAATAAAAAATCACCTCACTTTAAGTGTTGACTTTTAAGAAACTTTCCACATTTCACCGTTGTGTGAACTCCTTGAAAATAAAAGATTTAATAGCTTTCTTTACATAATGTTTATGCACCATACATTTGTGTAGCATATGTAGTTTTTATAACCATTCTTCTGCATTTTTATCTGCGCTGTTGTTTGAACAGAATTTTAATATATTTCAGACAATGTGAGAATTAACCATGAACAGGCAGAAAAACAAGGTTTGAAAAGAGAGACACGGTCACCTCCCAGTTCAGTAAAACGAGGTAACACCCACTGACCTTTCTACAGTAGCTTTTCAATGTGGAGAGCATATGATATTCTAGAATTTCCCAGACAAACTTGTACACACGTTATACAGGTTACCCCCCTGGACAGGAATTCTAATACATCAGAGCATGATTATTTTAGCATCTACGAACAGATCATCTGCACAATTCAGTGGATATACCAAGGATTTCCAGGTGGCCTGGGCAAACATCCCAGAGGCTCCAATTCCATAAATCTTGTAGGATTTATGTATTTAAAAAAGACATTGAAACCCTATGTACAGTAGGCCTAATTATGGACATTTTTTAAAGAAAAAGCAGGACTTTTCTAATATTAAATGTTTAATCACTAAGTCACTTCTGTTCCTAACTTACAAGTTTATTTTACAAGAGTAAAGTAGATTTTTGGGGAGCAGATCTATAAATTTTTACTAATACTTTAATATTACTGGTCTACTATATTAATTATTGCTATGTATTTTGATTTTTGGCAATAGCACTTTTGCTTTATATCAGAGTTATATTTTCAACTGCAAGCTAATAATCCATAAATCTGTCCAGTATTTGCAGTTTTATAAGCCATTTTTAAAGTCAAGAGTGTTCCCTGATAGCAGCAGCTCTCCTGGACCAGCTGGACCTGGCTCAAAGGTGTACAGAAGTTCATGACCCACCAAACTTGGTGAGAAGGGGACATGAAATGAAGCAGACTTCATTCAGAATCCTTTCAGCCTTCTTGACTCAAAATTATTACTGAAAACCAGATGCAGAAAGCTGTGAGCTGCTGCAGAAGCTGGGAATAAACTGGACTCTGCCACTGTGGTGATACACTGCAGCTTCCTCATGTCCACACAGGAAGGGAACTCCAGTCAGCAGAGCTCTGGGTTTGGAGTCAATGAGCACTTTGCCCTCTTCCCTCCCCGACTTCCTTCATCTCATCCCCTTCATTTTGCCCTACACACACAAACGAATAAATCAATAGAAAGGTCTCTCTAATCTCTGTCAAGTGACAAAATTGAGCAAAACCTTGATGTTATCCTGAAGACATGATCTTAGAGATCTGGAGTCTCAAAACACAGTCAATTATATTTATAATAGCAACCTTTTTTTTTTTTTTTTGAAGTAAGGAAACATACAGTTATGACTGTTCACTACATTTGCAGCTTAACAAACACAGCATGATTAGTTTTGATCTTCTAGCAGAGATCACACCTGCAAATTTACATTAAAAAAATCAACAGCATCAATCCACTAGTGGTTTGTCTTATTCTGAACAGGAAAACTTTGCTGCAGCCCTACATGGAAACCTACATTTCAGAACAGTAACTCTTCCCAAGAGGACAGCAACAATAGAAGTGACCAGCTACTTAAAGAATTCTTTATTGAATCGAATATTTTAGTTATATTTTGCCACAGAGAGATTCTGACCAGACTACAAATGGCCCTGGGATAACTCTATTAAAAATATATATATATTTTTTTTCAATGGCTGATATGCATGTAACAAAGCCAGAGGACTTGACACAGTAGGTGGTGACATTAAAAAGTAACTCCTGTTGTTATTAAGTTCCTTCTTTTAAAAATCAAAAAAATCCATCTGCTCAGCAGAATACACACAGCTTAACTCCTGATAGTTAAGAAGTAAAATAATAATTATGGTGGCTTTGGACCAAGAACCTCTTGATAATTACTTCTGGTAGATTCTGTGCACACCTAGCACAGCTCTCTGCGCATTCTCATCTATCTGGATAAGACAAGTACACTGCAGCTGCTGAATAGTTTGATCCTACTATTATTTTGGTACAGAGGACCTTAAAACAGACCAAAACAACCACCATGAACAGAATTCGAAACGACAGAGACCTGCTGAGGTCACTAAGGTTTACACTGAAGAAGCATCTGCCTGTGGTCAAGTACGCTGATGAAAAGGTTGTGTGCACCCCCTCACAACTATTCCTGGTGACAGCGCAGGCACAGCTCTCATTCAAGGTCAAGGAACAATCCACGGGCAAACAAAGCTGCCACTGACAGCCAGGGTGAGCGGCCACGCCTGGGCAGAGGAGGAGAGAGTTCTCAGCAGATCAGTCAGACATTCCCCACACAGTTTCACAGAACACAGACAACTAAAAGCTCCCGGAAAAAGGGGTCTGGGGGCGCTGGTCGGGAGCAGATCCCACACGAGTCAGCAGTGTGTCCTGGCAGCCAGGAGGGCAAACCACACCCTGGGCCCAAACACAGGACAAGCAACCTGGAAAAGAGGCAATTCTGCCACTGCCTTCAGCATGGGAGGGGCCTCCTGTGCAGCACTGGGACAGCTACCTCAGAAACCAACATTACAGGAGAAAAAAGATGGTTTAGAAAGATGTTGTTCACACTTTTTGTGGGAAGGAAACTGTGTGTGGCTTGTATATGTGATGCAACCAGTTCAGCAAGACAAGCTTTGCTGCAAAAGCAGATGCAAACTGAGTTATCTATTTTATAAATGTAAGGAATTGCATTGTTTTAATGACTTATTTACAACATTTAGATTATATGTCATTGTAGCGAAGCTTAGCATGAGAGATAAGGGATGCTAATAAAATATTTTGGCCAGTTATGCACGCAAATAAGTGTTCTCAATTGCCTATGGCTCATAGATGTAATTAGACAATATATTTCTTCTAAGTCGTAAGGCTGTTTAGAGATGTGGTTGAATAAACACATCAAAACACAGAGTTGCTCAGGAGCTGAGCTGGAAAGGTCAGGAGAAAACTGTTAAAATATGTGACTTGTTTCTCTTCTCTCCAAAGAGAAACCGTGGCAAACCATGGAGCAGGGGCAAAGAAGAGATGAAGAAAGTTGTAGAAATAGGTTCATTTGTCAAAAAAAAAAAATAAACTGAACAAGAATGTTTCCAAACTACATTATAAATTCAATCATTAGCATCAATTAATCTCTTACCTGTCAGGCTTCTGTGTGCACCATCCTATCCTGGCCTTTAGCACAGGTAAAGATTACATGTACATCAAATCATGCAAAGGATACAAGGAATAAAAACAGTATTTATGGATACACAAGGTGCTCAGAAGACTAGTAATCGAGCACACAAGAAAACTCTTAAGCAAAAAAAAAACCAGGTTCAGGGCCGCACTTTGGAATAGGAGCAAATATGGAGCAAGTGCAGTGCTGCAGAAAAGCTTGTTCTACATTCACAGAATCTCAACTTCACTATTCTGCAAACTACAAAGTCTGATTTGGTAAATTCCTTGCATACCATTTTTTGCATAGACAAAGCATGGCAAGCTTTTTTTCTACCTGCTAAACAAACTATTTTTTGTTTTTAACCTGGGTAGCTGCGTCTATTTTCTGCTTGATAGCCTGTTCTGGGTCTTTAAACTACACAAAGAATCCCCTGCAGAAAAACCACGTGCTCACATTCCATACCATATTTCAGGTGGCAAGTGCGCTACAGTGACCATCCCTCTGCTACCGCTGAGGGAAGTGAACCTCTGCACCTTCAGAGACCAGCACATTTCTATTACAAGCTTGAGTTCAAAAGGTGAGATTGTAAAAAACACCAGGCCAGGTGCATAGGATGACACACTGCTTGGCAGATTACATAAACATTTCTTGACATACTGGATATGCTAAAAGAACGGTGCTGTGCAACGATCGTCTTGAGAAAACTTGTAAGCAAAGGTGATACGATAAATAAAATCTGGAGAGAGAAAGCCAGTGTGAATCATTAACAATTCCACTTAACCCTCAGAGAGGACGCGTGAGACAGGTTTGTTGTTTAGGTAGGTAAATATATATTATGGACTATTTTGTATTCTGTTAAGATGCTCGAGTGCCTCAAGACATTTCTCTTTGCCAGTCACTTCTATTTCAGATCACCAGTCTATAAAAAGAAGGAACTAATATATACAAGCATACATGCGGCAAGAGCTCGCATCTATATAAATATCCTGCTGAAGAAAATTGCCCACTCCCTATCATCTCATGCAAAGACACACAAGGAAAGCCAAGAGTTTGCAAGAAATCTGCTGCAGTACCAAACTCTGCTTTAAACCCCTTTGAAGTAAGTTATATATATATACACATATAGGCAGGATACAGATACGAGAGGCAGTCACCAGTTGTCCATCCAGTCACCTCTTGCAACGCCTCCAAATCTCTGACTTAGCCTAGAAGAATGCCATGGAGCACCCTCTTCACCAGCCCACCACAAAACTCACAGCTAAGAGATTTGGTCCAAAAGAGTTTAAAGCAATAAACCAGTTAAACCAAGCCATGCTGGAGGTGATGTTGAAAATAACACAGGTCTTGAACTGGAGTAATTTACATGGCTGCATTTTTTGGTGTTCTCAGCTTTCTCTGCAGTACTGGACAGATTTTTCCTGGGGCACAGAATGGTGTTTTCCTCAAAAATGCTAAATCAAGCCAACTTTCAATAGTGCTGAACTCTGACACAGCCATGTGGACTGTCAGCTAAGCCAACAAGGAAGAAGGATCCCATCACAGTATGGAATCAGCCATAAATACAAATTTTGTTTCCTTACAGAATTTAAACCCCAGTGGTTTGTACATTTAACTATTTTAAGTGCTCTGCTTTTGCAGATAAACCAAATTAAATTAAATCTGAAATTTAAAAAAATTAAAAATAAATAAAAACAAGCAAACAAAATCACAAAAACTACCAATTTAAAAAAAAATGTTTATATTTCAAAGTATGAAGTAGACATGTAACCCTATCCCTGGAATGATGTTTTCTTCTAGAAAGATATTTTCTGTAACATCCCAAATGCTGTCCAGTGGTGTTTATGATCTCCCCCAGTACTGAAATGGGTGAGGACACTGCAAAAAGGTAACTACAAGAACTGCACAAGAAAGAGTTTGGTTTTTTCCAGTTCCAAATCCCAAACAACAATATCATTACACATCTTTTGCCAAGCTGATATGTTGTTTTATTACACACAGTAAACCCTATCCTGGTCACATTAAGACAACTCTTAAATGACTTGTCTGTGTAGCAACTGACCTAGGGCATTTTACTTAACTTGCATGAGGAGGGTGTTCTTTGGAGAATGCTGAAAGACAGAGGGAGCTTTACTAATTGCTATAATTACATGCTGGGGGTAATTTAGTTGAAAATGAGCCATGTAGTGTTTTCATGTGGCTCCAAATATTGCTATGTCTCACAGTTCAGGGAGAAGCAGGAAGTCACAAGGAACCTACAAATTAGACAAATTGGATCAAAGCTAAGAAAACCATCTGCAGATTTACCTGTGACAACCTGTTTGCCCGACACACAGGCAATGATGAAGCAAACAAGCAAAGCCCTGGCATATGTTGCTCAGGAGACAGCAGTAAGACAGCACAGTAGAAGAAAATTTTATTGCTATGCCCTGTTCCTAAGTACCATCAAAATGTTTTCACATTTCATCACCGAGAGCATGCACTGAGTATTAACACAGTGGCAGAGTGCCACAAGTTAGAACTGGGGATGAAGCTTAACCACCCACCTCTACTGCCCAGGCAGGAAACAGGCTCAGAATAATATATGCCTGTCCCTACTCTTCAGCCTTAAAATACAAAAAATTGATCACTGAATTCTTGAACCAGATTTAAAACCTGATCTGCAGAGCCCTTCAGTCTTAAACATCTCCTTTTTTTATCTGCTAATCAAATGCTAAGCCTTTGATTTGTGATTACTTAGAACTCCAACTGTACTGGCCACCCAAAGGCATAAGGAACAAGGAGTGGAAAGAGCAGTGTCACTAAAAAAGAAAAGCAAAACCAGAAAGCAGCCAAAGTCTTCCAAGAAAGGCTTGTCTGCTTACAGTGATGGCTGTCTTACCAACCTGAAGAATCCTGGTCCCTCCTTTTCACTTCACAGAGGAATGTAATAGACATTGCTACAAGATCCTGTGACCCCCAGGCCCCTTGAAGCCCCCCAGCCCCAGGCCCATCCAGCACACGAGTCACAAGGTTGTCACATGGCAGAAGCAGAGAGAATCCTTTCACTCTGCTGTGCTTCTTCTCAATCAGCAGTCAAGGGTTGCAAATGCCCTTCTGCCCCCAGAGTTTTTGTATGGATGACCAACACCGCACATAGAGCATACAGCCTATCACCCAGGGCTTATAAACAAGGTTATTATGAGCCACCAGTGTGTCTGAAAAAAGATGCATTCTGCAACAGAAAGCACATTCACATCCACCTAGAAAGGATCACTGAAAGGATTGCATCTCCCATGTCTCACCATGGACCACACCTATCCCACCCTGTTGCCTGTGTGCTGTAAACAGACCCCAAGCTACAGCCCACAGATCTTCCAACTGAAATACAAATCAGAATTGATTCCATTTCATATTTTATATATCATACTTCATTTATCATTACTTGAAGTATTAAGGAATTTCCTTGGAGCTGCAAACATCTTGAACCAGACTCCTCGTCAGGAGACACTGCAGCAAAGTCTCTCTTTGGAAGGGTCAGAGATTTCTCTAAAAGCTGTGCTGTATGAATGTATGATAAATGTATGATTCAGCCTCTCACTAAGTGCACCCAGAATGCTGCAATCTGTGGCAAGTGCTTTAGGTGTTGTATTCCTTTGAGATGTAAATTGGAATGGCTTGCCCAGGTACCATAAAGAAGGATAACATTTAAAAAACATAAGTATCAATGGATACGTCTGGAAGGGGAAAATACTTCCCACCAGGATTCTCTTTGAGAGAAAGTTTTGAAAAAGTACGAAGTTATCAGAAGAAAAGGATGGCAGAAAAGCTGAATATCCTTCAGAATAATTCATGTGCTTTTACTTATCTTTAAAGATAAACATAATGACTAACATTAGTGAACAATTAGGTAAATCTCTGAAATTCCTCCACATGGAAGCAGCTTTAAAGGTTAAATGTTTTACTTCCAAGAGAAGGCTTAAAGATTAAGCAAAATCACATTGTCACGTGCTTCAGCAGTGGCATTTTCACAAATGGAGTCTCACTTCTGCACAACTGGCTGCACGTGCACCAGTGTATGTGCTTGCGTATGGGTGATGGTTGTCATTTCTGTAACAAAAGTTATTACATCTCTACACTTAGAATTTTCCCCCAGCTCTTGATATAACTACTGGCAGATGTGGCTACCTTTGGTGCAGAGAGATTAATCTTTGGCAGGTTGAAAACTTGTAAGTTAAATGAGAACACTGCAGAATCATGGGAATTCCAGCACTGGGAAACAGACTTACACAAATTCTCTAAAATTAATTGCAAACTTTTTGAGCTACTAGAACTGGGAGGGTTTTTGACAGCTGATTATTGAGTTTTCATGTTGGACAATGTCCTCAAAGACCATCCAGAGATCTGACTTCTGTCAGCTGTGGATTTATATCAGCCAATATTTCTGCAGCCTGTGACAAAAGCAAATCCTACACTACATCCAAAATGTGCATTCACGTATGTTTTTTCAGGGCTAAGACAAGCTCTTTACACTCACCCTAACAGAAAAGGAATATTTTTATAGTGAGTTTAGTCAGGTGTCTCATCATTTGCTTACCTATTTTAAGGAGTCTAAGTGAATTTTTAAGAATGAAGCTTTTTTTAAACCTTCATCTCTGACCAAAAACCTTTTGATGCATTCCCAGTCACAAAAGCTTCAACATAGCTCCTGGGCTAGAAGGTGGCCTTTTTTAAGTAAAGGGCTGTTCAGATTTATGCCACTGAAACAATTTCATAGACTTCATTATATTTTTTTGGCCAATAAGACAGAGATAAGTCTACTGAATGGTCAATGAGACATGTTAGAAAGTTCCACAGAAAGGACAGATGTGCCTTTTGTTTGAGGTCAAGGACTCCAGTGTTTACATTGATTATCATGCCAACAGCTGTGCAATGAAACTCTTGCTTTCTCAACACTATGTAAAGATTAAACTCTGGCTTTTGGAAAATTGGACTATTTTAGTAACTGTTTAACGTTAGACCCAACGCCAACAGTATCATCCCAAGCGTCCAAGCGAATCAGGGCACCTGATTGTAGATCTGAAAGGCAGGAACCGAACAGCAGAGGCAGGACAACAGCTCCAGGGCAATCCAGCAGTGAGATTAAAACATAAAACCTGGAGTAATTCAATAGGCAACAGGATAGTCATAGTAAGCAACTGCAAGCCATTTTAAACAGTGGCCCATCAGAAAACTACCACTGAAAGCATAAAAAAATGAATTATCTGAATATTAATAACAGAGAAAAGTTCTTACTTCAGCAGCTTTCTGTTTCTCAGCCAGCTATAAAAGAATGTACCAAAGGTAGGAGAAACCCATTATCATTTTGTGCCACTTTTATAGACTTGGCGCAAATCAAGACGGTCTCTTTGAGGCGCCACTAGGGTTTCACCTATAAAACTGTCTGCCATTTCAAAACACTGGTAGAAGTGTCAGACAAAAAAGGACACTTAAAGAACAGAAAATTACTTAAATGGCTAAAGAAATTAAATTATGATGAATATATTGAAGAAGCCCATTTATGCTTCTGTAGATAATAAAAAGACCAAGGGGGAACTAAAATTTGATTAACTGCTTATTGTATCTCAGTGTGTTTCATGTACTAGGCTGCAGAACCAAATGGAGCTTCTCTGAGTGTTTTCTGATCATTATCAAAGTTGCAAAATACAACCTTCTTTCAAAAAAAACAATACTGGCTACTCAGAGAAAAACTATTTCAAGCAGTATATTCAGCAATGAGAAGACAAAAAAGCATTTCTATAATAAACGGTGAAAGGAAGATAATATAAATTTTCCACTATTAATTTTACTGCAATCATATTCAAACTAGCAGCTAATAAAACTTTACAATACTGAATTAGATTCTAGTAGATTATTGGATTTTCTTTGTGTTTCAGTAATCAAGTACGCTAACACACTGCAGTTGCTGAGTTCCTATTGTACTCTGCCCTTGTTTCAAAAAATTTAGAGTTCTACTTGGGGTTGTGATTATTTATAAATTTACCTCTTCACACCTTCCAAACTATTAAAATTATATTAGGTATATCCAGAGCCCATGGATTTTCACAGCTTAGGAAATTTCCACATCAGCTTGCACATGAGGAGAGAGGGAAAGGAAGGAAGTTCAGAAGCTAAATTGGAGCATTTTTGTGCCATACTAGAAAGGGGCTTCAAGGTCTTCAGGGAGTAAAACAAAGGAAGCAGAGTTTTCTTTACTGTTTCTGTAAACAAATACACACATATATGCAGACTATCTTTGCTTGACATATCCTGCAGAGCCTACTGGAATAGTGAGCTGACCTGAGTGGAATCTGATGATCCAAGCTACTTTTAAAAGCTGTTGGTTTGTTGGGGTTTTTCCCCCCCTCAGAGACTGTATCATCATCATCATCCAAAACTTTTAGTTTACTTTTAGTACTTGTAAGATTACCATTTAAAAATATACTTAGATTAAGTTATCAGTAAATATCAGATTTAGGGGACAGTCTTGCACATTTTTTTTTCTGCCTTTTTAATTTCATGTTCTAGAGTCTAAATATTTAAAATATGAACTCTTCTTCTGTGGTACTGCAACTCTCCACTTTTTGGCACAAGATACGCAAGTAAGTCCCAGTTTATATCACTGTACAAAAGTCCCATCTAACTTTGTCTTGGACCCTGAATTTAAGGACAGTTTTCCAGGCAATTTAAGGTTCTTCAAAATTCAAAAGGAAAAAGTGTATTAAAAAACCTTCAAAATGAAATACATAAATAAGCAAATATCCCCAGGACTCAAAAATCTTGCTGAAAGTCACCTGCAGTCCCCTGTAGTTGCAATCCTGGTTTATATAAAACCATTTTCAAAGAAAACTTCTGTTTTAAAGGCAAAGGGAGAAAAGTCTTTTTTCAGGCAAGAGTAGGAAGTGAATGCAAATACCTTATTCCAGACAGTTACATGATTTTTCTTTTATGCAGATTTACAGCACTCACCATATTTCAATCCTCATTTTGTTGTGCTGTCTCTCATTGAAAGCCCATCATCCTTGAAAATGCTCAGACAAGAAAACCAGGACAACTGTAACACTTGATCATTCCCACAACATAATCTCAACATAAACAGAATAGCAAAAATATAAAAATACACTCAGCTCTTACATTAAAATTTAAGGAAGGTGTTGCCATCTGTACCAACTACAAAGACAAATCCAGATAAAGACCTCAAGGCAGACAGTGTTTTTCACCTGAAATGCTGAACACTTTCCTACACCAATTCTGAATTAGCTGCAAGTGGTATGACAGCTTCCTCTGTCCTTCCACTTTCATTCCTTACTGTTTGTCACTGTTTGCTATTCCTGAAGAGAAGATGCAAAGGAGATGGAGCCAGGCTCCTTTCAGTGGTGCCCAGTGAAAGGATCAGAAGAGAGGGGCACAAACTGAAACACGGGAAGCTCCCTCTGAACATCAGGGAACACTTTTTCACTGTGAGGGTCACCAAGCACTGGCACAGGTCACGCAGGGAGGCTGTGGAGTCTCCATCCTTGGGGACATTCAGAAGCTGTTTGGACATGATCCCAGGCAGCCTGGTCTAGGTGACCCTGCCTGAGCTTGGGGTTTGGGCCAGGTGACCTCCAGAGGTTCCTTCCAACACATTCTGAGATTTTGTTTCGCTGATCCAAGAAATTCTTCCAATACCCCTGTGCATCTCTGTGAATGTTCCCTGGTTAATGGTGCCACAGTATTGAAATAACGAAACTGCAGCTGATGAAAGCCATATTAAGAGACCAGAACAAGGAATCAGTCCCCAGTACAGCAACCTCAGCCCATGGGCACCTTACTATTAGAGCAAATTAGGCTAAGAGCTGAACTGCAGGAAACACTGATTTATACAGGGCTGTTAGTCTGTCAATAATAGGGAAAATACATTTGTTCTGAGATGTATGTGTCAAAGACTATTTCCTCAAAGTATCTAATGAATAAAAGGGTAGGACAGTGCTGTCATTTCAGCTTGGATCAAAACTCACTTTTTATGTACCTTACAGGATTTTTTAGAAATGTAAGCATCAACAATATTTTGTTATCTAACAAATTAGGCATCTTCGTTAATTTAAGTGAACAGTGCAGAAGTCTAAAGAAAGAGATAGTCCACTCATAGATAGTATAAACTTTTCCAAAAAAAAACTTTTATACACTGATGGTCACACTGTTACAATGTATAAACTATGTAAATGACTGTGTTATAAACTAAATTTCTTTTTTGACATCTAAATCAGATGTAAATTAATCAGAAGTACCAAATTATTTTTATAAGAAGAGTGACCACAAATTAAATGCCACCGCTGAAAAAATTATTCTGTAAGTAAGCTGCAGCCATGAGAAAAGACTGATATAACGCACCCGGAGTGCTTCTCATTTACACACCTGAATTATAAGGAAATGTTCTACATTTCCCCTTGGGGAAGAGCTGAAATATGCTCCACTGAGCTGGAAACGCACTGCTCTGGATTTTTCTGCCTCAGGTTGACTTAGATATTCCCCCTGTAAATGTGGCAGACTCATAGTGGGAAGTTCCAAATACATAATACTCGCATTTGTCGATGTCATGTCAAAGTCATGCCTTTTTTTTCCATAGGTGTGTATATACATACACGGATTTTTACATACACACACACACTCACTCTCCAGTAACATTTCATTCTGCCTTCTTCCCCGTTTCCCTACAAGGAGGTTCAGCAAGGGCCAGGGACTGCAGCATGCCGAGCTTCCAGGAACCATTCCAGAGCCCCAGACATGGAGCTCAGCCTGAGCAGAGGGAGAGGAGCAGCTCCTCAAAGCACCTGCCTGCTGTTGCTGTGCCCAGCATGACTTTCAATCCCACCCCACACTGCCCCTTCCACCACAGCTGGTCCAGCTGCTTCTCCACCAAAGGAGCTTCGCTCATAGCCTTGGAAAGAGACCAACTTCTCACTCATTTATCCTTGGCTCTCTCTCACACTTTGGTAATGCTGATTGAGGTGCACACCTGCACAGCAGATCTCTCACAGGCCAAGAACCAAAATAGTCCAAGCCTTGTTCCAGGTTGCACCAAAGTCCTTAAATGGTTTGGCCTTGTTCAGCACTTCATCACTTTGCTTTGACGCATATGCCAGACTTCAAAAAGTCACCACTAGTCAGCATCACATGTCCAGACAAACAGATGTAACCTATATTGTCACCAGGACTGTCTGGAAGAAAGAACAAATGGTGCCAAGCCCTCTTTCTACTACTTCAAGATATCCTTTGACTTGTGAACAAAGCTCATCAAAACAGTGCATAACTTCCCTACATGGGTAAATTATTTCTCAAGGCAACTGTCACATTCTTAGGACATGATTTTCCTTATGCCTTCAGTTTTTATTGCTTCTAGATTGGACTACAGCATTTCTGTACCAAGTTACAAGGAAATTTTGTAATGTTCCAAAGGATAAAACTCAGTGAAGGTTCTGTTTTACACAAAAACCCTCCACCATGTAAAATCTGGAGCAGAGAAGACAAAATTAACAGTACTATACACTGCCACAAAAGAAAACTCACCAAAAGAGTTATCCTTCTCAGTATCTGTTTTACAGATAGGAATTTCAGGCACAAACTATCACAAATACCTAGGGCCATATATATTGGTGTATGTTGGTGTTGTTATGACTAGAACTAATGTATGTAACCTGCTCTTCTTGTGCAGCTGTAAAATATTTTCTCTAAACCCATCGTCTCTTACTCTACTTATAAAATTATTCTTTTAGCCCCCTATAGAAAAGGAAAAAAAAAATATATATATATATAAACCTTGCCTCTGAAAGCTTAAAAGTTATAGCACAGCCTTCCCCCATCCAAGGTCCTGCTTTTCTCCCTAAATCACTTTGAATTCTAGACAATCTGGCTACATTGCCAACACATCAATTCTACTTTGCATGGCTAGATTTATTAAAGTCCATATAATTAAGTAGGAACCTTTTAGTCTGAAACCCATATGCTGGGAGTGCAGAAGCAAGCATGTCTGAAACTCTTAGAAGTTAACCATTAGTAAAACAAATATATTATTTTAGATCTACAAAACAGTTATAGAGAGCAGGCTACATTTAACCTTATGGAGCACAATGGGCCATGAAGTACAAAGCAAAGATCAGTCTTCCATGAAGTTAAAAATGAGGCTAAAATACAGACAGACACACTGACTCCTGGAAGATCCAAATTTAGTCAATTATGAGTCTTGGGTAGACTAGAATAGCAACTCATTTTTCTGCTAGAAGTAGCTAATTACAGATTCAGAACAAAGTTCAGCAAGCTATGCAATTACCAAAATACAGACAAATTGAATGACAGGTATCATTTCAATTGTCATGCACTTATCAGAGTGCCAGGAAAATCATGGAAAGCTGGTTTTGGCACGTGTAGAACTGTTCTAAGATAATCCCCAGTAGATTCTCAGCACACAGTCATTAGTAGCACCAATGACAGAGTTTGGACAAAAGAGATACTGCTTAAAATAAGGGTTAATTTGGTGTTAATGAGTGTTTAATTTGACAGATCTTGTCTGGATCAGAATTTGAACACTCATTTATTAAAGCAGCTATATAGTTTTTTTATTATTATTTCTTGCAACCTTAACACACTTCTAGAGATTGTTTATTTTTTTTTTTACATTTCGAGATTTCTCTAGGAAATCTTACAAAAGAAATTATTATACCAAAAATCCGTAAAATTAGTTGCAGCAAGGTGGCAACTGCTGTCACCCCTGTGCTTTTAATGTAATTCATATTTTGCCCCTTTCAGTAGTAATATTTTGTGTCAACATTTTAGAACCAAAGAGGTCACCATGATTCCCTTTTAACAAATTAAAAGTGATAAAGTTTAAATTAGTTTTGAATGGCTTTAAAAATAGTTTGTCATTTCGCTAATGAACAAAGCAGTCACTTCTTTACGATACATCTTAACTAGCTTTTTTAATAACGTGAACTTGCATCTCATAAAGAAAAGGGAGGACAGAAACAATCCTGCTAATTTTATAGCCCTGACAAATCCCCCCTGCACAAACCCACAGACCTTATGGAAAAGAGTATGTACCAGAAACTTCTCAAAAGTTATAAAAAGAAACAGATAAACTTTCAGTGTTCTAAATGAAACTGAATGGTTTACATTTAACTCTTTTAAACCATAGTCTTATTCCAGCTGTTCAGCTAGAACCATGAAGGTACCATGAATTTACAGTATTTTAATTGGGGTAAACAGGCTGTCTCAACCTAAGGCTTCCTTTATTGAGGCTTCTGGATACCACTCAAAATGCACTGAAAGCTGTTTTGTTGGGTTTATCAAATCAAGGATGTGAACAGCACTGTAAACATAAAGAAAAAGGAGGGCAAGCTGAAGCAGAACCAGGCCCCCACTTTGCTCCCAGCATATAAAAGAATCCACAGCCTCTTACAACGAGCATTTTCCTGTGTTGTATATTGAATTCAGAAGATAAATGTAGATTCAGCACTATCTAACCTTGAAAAATCGTGCTTCTTAAGCGGTATAAAAGCTGTTCTTGGTAAACATTTTTTGCAAAAATAAATATTGTGTATTTGTAGACAAGGTCAACAATATTAAGATACCTCACATATCACTGAACTAGTGTGCTATTTCACTCCCAAAATGTATAACCTGCCATGAATTAAATTAAATCACTGATCATGATGTGATGTGAAAAGTTCATCCCAGGATGCATTAGTGGTATCTGCGTCACAGCCGCAGAAATGTTAGTGCTGGTGGACAAAGCACCAATGAACACACAGCTGAAACACTGTTTTGTACAATTCTTGTTGCCCACATTCAGGAAAGATACTTGAAATTGTACAAGTACAGAGAAAGGTTACAGGAGCAACAGGGTGCACCGAGAACCCATCCCACTGTCTGGTTTAGCCCAGCAAAGCGAAGGCTGGCAGAGACACTCCTGTCTGCTGTGTGAAGGGGATGAAAGAGGAGCATTACCACAGTGTAAGAACTGTCTGAATTTAGGAGTGCTGCCTGTGGAGTCACAGTCTACATGAGATAGCCCTGAATAGGTTCAAAAACAGTGAAAATGTTCTGACCATGAAAATAAAGAGCGTATCACACATCATCCTTTTGAAATATATATTGTGTGCACCAATCAGTAGTTATTGAAATATTTGCACAGTTTATGAGAGGAATTTTGTTATGCAATTCTTGAGATGGAAGCCAAGTGGAGTTTTTTAACAGGAAAGAAAATCTGGTGATAACTATTAAGGTTAAAATGTAAAGAGCTAACTCTGCAAAGAGGTTCTTTCGCTGTAAGTCACAGCCCACTTGGAAACAAGGTTATATTGACCAGGAGTGTATGGCCACACTGCAAAGATTTTCCAAACCAACCAAAACATTTCTTTCTCATCTGAAGAGAAAAACTACAAAGATGCTGTCAGCTTCTCTGAACATTCAGTAGTAATCAACATTACGGGACAGCTAGTCTAGCACTATGCTGGGCTCTTATACTTAAGATTTCAAACCAGATGGGCATCATTTAATACTCAAATATTAGAGTTTTCTATTTGCATTTTAAATAGATCATCTCAGTTCTGACTCAGTTTCAGACAAGTGGTGGCAGTGATATTAGAATTTATGGAAAAGCAAAACAAAAGTAATTACAAATTCAATGAGAGGAAGACATATTAAACACAAGGCTGAAAATTTAAAAACTATGCACGATAACCTGAAACAAATAAAAGGCAGAGAGCTTTCATCTAAAGACAGTATTTCACTATGCTTAGGAAAGTTCTTATAATAGAATCATAGAAGGGTTGATTTGGAAGGGACCCAGAAGGATCATTGAGTCCAACTCTTGGCCCTACACAGGACAGCCCAAGAGTCACACCCTGAGAGTGTTGTTCAAATGCTTCTTGAATTCTGGCAGCCTTGGTGCTGTGACCACTTTCCTGGGGAGCCTGTTCAGAGTCTGACCACCCTTTGGTCAGTATTTTCCTAATAACCAACTTAAATCTCCCCTGACACAGCCAGAGCTGTTTCATCAAGTCCTGTCACTGGTCACAAACAGCAGAGATCAGTGCCTGCCCCTCCCCTTATGAGGATGTTGAAGACCACAATGATGTCTCCCCTCAGTCTCCCCCACGCCAAACAACCCAAGTGACCTCAGCTGATCTTCCTATGGCTTCCCCTCCGCACCCTTCAGCAGCTCCATGGCTCTCCTATGGATGTTCTCTAGTAGTTTCAGACCCTTCTGATATGCGGCACCGCAAACCACACAACGTTCAAGGTGGGGCCGCCTCAGAGCAGAGTGGGACAAGCCCCTGCCTTGCCTAGCTGGCAATGCTGGGTCTCAGGCCCCCCAAGTGCCCTCCTGGCTGCCAGGGCACTGCTGACTTATATTAGTCTGTACATAGATCCAGGGTTGCCCCATTCCAGGTGCAGAATCTGGAACTTGTCTTTGTTGGACTTCACATGGTGGGTGATTGCTCAGCCCTCTCATTTGTCAGGATCTCTCTGCAGGGCATCTCTGCCTTCAAGGGAATCAATGACTCTTCCCAATTTAGTATCATCAGCAAACTTAGTATCCCATCCAAAGCATGTTTGAGGACATTGAAGAGCACAGGGCCAAGGATGGAGCCCTGTGGAAGCCCTCTAGTGACAGGTCACTAGCCTGATGTCACCCCACTGACTGTAACCCTTTGCCCAACCCATGAGCCAGTTGCTCACCCATCCCATGATGTGTTTATCCAGCTGTGAGCTGGACATTTTGTCCAGAAAGATCCTGTGAGAGACAGTATCAAAAGCTTTACTGAAACCCAGAAAGATTACATCAACTGGCTTCCCTTGATCAACTAGATGAGTTACCTTGTTATAAAAGGAAATTAAATTTGTCAAGCAGGACTTTCCCCTCATGAACCTATGCTCACTGTGACAAATGACTGCGCTGTCTTTCAGATGTTTTTCAATAACTCCCAGAATGATGATCTCTGTAATTTTACCTGGCCTTAAAGTGAGATCATCAGGCCTCATCAGGCAGGTTCATCCCTCTTGCCCTTTTTGAAAATTTGGACATTAGCCAGCTTCTAGTAAACTGGTAGTTCTCCAGATTCCTGAGACCTTTCAAAAACCATTGAGGCCTCAGCCAGCTCCTTGCATACTCTTGGATGAATCCCATCAGATCCCAGAGACTTATAGGGATCCAAGTGTTCTTGTCAAAACCAAAAGTGAATTAAATGCTGGGCAAAAACAGGAGATAAAATAAGATCTTATTCCATTCTACTGCATTAGAAAACAGCAGATAGAGCTTCAGAGAAAAACAAAACAAACCTTTTGATTTTACCATAAGTGTTTGAGGTTTGCTTCCTTCCTCCTCCAAAGTAAACTGCCCTTAAATTGAAATCAGGCACAGATTATATTTGCAAATGGATTGTTAGTCATCCACAGAATTCTGTCCAAGGTCAAGAATGGCAGAAGCCTGATAATTCATCTCTAAGTTTGTGTTTTACAAGTGGTCTTCATTTGAAGCAGTGAAGACATCTGCTCCTACAAAGTGACTCACCCAGCACGCTTTTGCAAGCATTTTCTCTCAGACAGCTTTATTGGTTTTCTTTGCATTTAACGCAATGTTAAGAAACATGAGAATTTTTCTAAATTTGTTGAGCACATTTGAAGGAGTATATGTTTCATTAAGATAGCATCCTGAGCCAACACTAACATCACTCAGATTCCACAGTAATTTCTGACTCACTAGGAAATATACACACTACAAGTAGCTCAATGCCGTATTCTAACAGCTACTGGTGTGCAAGGCCACAGCTTGGACACTCAATGAATGTCCTGATAGGAATCTGAGGGAAGCAGCAAGGAAAAGAAGTTTTCCAAGCTTTCTCATAATAATCAACCAAAGTCATTCCTAGTACCAAAACATGGAATTGTAGATCCAAAGGCAAAAAGGCTTATTTTACTGATACGCCAGAATCAATAGCTAAACCTGTTCCTTAACAATCAAAAACTGTTTGTCCTCCAGCCGGTAACAGATGTTGTATCTTCTTTTAACTCAGGTGTCCGTGGTCTAGATCAGCGCTGTGGCAAAACTGGAGATGAACTAGCATCACACATTGCAGGAAAAATCCTTCAACATTTACAAAAGAAATTTTAAAATTAAGGAAATTCATTCAGCCTCTTCTAAAGCAATTACGCAACACTATAAATTTGAGCAGTACCATCTGGTAGGGAGATGTACACTGCACATGTATCCATTATTCGCACATTTTCACACTGTACCAAGCCTCTGGGGGAATATATTTTACCATGATATTTGAATTGGAAAAACATCATTTAAGGACTCAAATTTGAAAAGAAATGGTTTGCATTTAAACACAGTTACAGAATTAAACGTTAAACTCACAATACAAAGTAGAAATTACATGTACATTATCTAATGAAATGGATCAGGAAAGAAAGATAGTGACATCACCATTTTCAACATCTGGTTTTAAGTGGTTACGTTTCCTACACGGACACTGCACCAAGTCTGACTTAGGTCCACTGAATGGCCTTCTGCTCTTCAATAGCTGTTCAGAGAATGTGAATTCTTAATTTAAGCACAAAAAAAAATAACGGAACTGCAAATATTAGTTAGACCTTAAATTCATAGTACTGAAGCTTACTTGATTTCAAGATCTCTTTCCTTCATAGTGCAGACATGTGAATTGGCAAGTACAAAGCCAGCCATGGGGACGAAGACTAGAAGAGACTATAAGCATGCATGGCAAGACAGAAGGGAAAGAAAGGCTTCCAAGAAGCATGAAAAGATCCTTTCTTCATACAGGATTGGTCAGAAAAATGGCTGGTATTACCAAGATCAAAACATGGGGAAATTCTGTTTCTCTGGATACAGCCAGGTTCCTGAGAATAACACTGGACAAGCAAGACTTTCTCATCACATTCCTAAATGTATCTGTGTCTAAACACACAGGATCCAGCACATTTCAGAGTGGCTGCAGTATTTACTGAGCTGATTAAGCCATGTTCTATAGATGCAGTTAGGCATCACTGGTGAGGTTTGTAGACAGGAATTAGAACTTTATGTGCACTGGCTGGGGTGATCTAATACAATAAACTACCTTTAGCAGCAGATCTAATAGGAAGATAAATCATTTTCCCTGGATCACTCAAATTATCCCCTCATTCTTTTATCTTCGTAACTCAGAAGCAGAAGTGGATTAAGCTTGACTCATGCCTTATTCAAAAGTAGAGAGCAAAGGGCAAAAACAAACAAAATTTCATTTGAAAAATACAGTTTCTATTTACAGGCAAGATCTAAACCGATTTCCAACATAGACTTTCATAAGCTCCTTTGCTATAAAGATGAGTCTTTGTTTGTCAGCAATTCTTTTTCCTCAGTCATTGCACAAATACAGTAGCCCAACACTCTCTTCAAAGGATCATGACGAAATTTTGCACTGAAAACACAAACATCAGGAATTTTGGTTCAGGTAAAAATTACTTGGCTTACTTTCTTGCCTATTTTTACACAGAAGTTGAGAGAAAAAAAATTAATTCAAGGATCTCAATAAAAAATTATATATGACCTATCTAGAGCTATTTCCTATTCAGATAGTTGTCCCCAAAAGTATGGAATTAAAATTAGTTTTAAATGTTTCTTGAGATAAGGGATAGAGCTTTTCACCCCTGACCATTTTGCCATCATCTAATATCCAGTTTATACTGCAGACTCCTACAAAGAGTTTAAGGAACAAATCATCAGAATCACCATGGGTTCCATACCTATTGTAGCAGCCTCAAGGCTAACAGTCTTCAGAGCTTTTTTCCCACCTACAGTGAGAAGCTGGGCAGGACCAGGTGGCAATTTTGATGGATGTTTAACTAACACTGATATATTTATAAAGTGGCTTGTGTATTTCATCTGTGAGCAGCCATTACTTAAAAATAAATGCATAGCTTGTAATTATTAAAATATGCCTCAGGCATTTTCGGTGTAGAGTCATGAAAATTGAGAAGACTGAGATCACGTCAGAGAACCTCTAGTGACTCCAGCCTATTTCTTCTCTACAGAAGCCTGCTTCACACTTTTTTATAGAGTAACAAAAACACTATGAGAGAGCTCAAGCTCATCTGTTCAAGAAAGTGTAAAGTACATTCTAGAAGTGTGAGAAGAACCAGTGAGAGAACTGCTGGCATTTTCTCACTGGGTGCCTTTATTTGAATGTCAGCAACTTTAATCTAGATCACTCATTATAGAACAGGACCCCACAGCTACAGTGATATATGGGAAAAAGACCTTTCCAACCTGGTTTGTGTTGCTCCTCTGTTAGTTCCTAAAGCTTGCAAAGCCCACTCAGGAATAACTTGCACAAATTCATGAGTTTTATCATTAAACACCCCTTCAAAATATCACTTAAGGTCACAGCTAAGACATGAAATGTTACTTACAATGCACATTTTGTTTGTCTAAGCATATTTGGCAGGTAATCTCACAGTACAGTGAGCTTCCTTCATCAGCTCAGGTTTAATTGCTTCCCAACACAGACTCTTTTCCTATTAATGCTTTTTGACAAATTCACTGCACATTAACATCCGTTATTTGCTCTCTCATGCAAAATGGGCCACTATTTCTCAATCCCACTAACTTTTCAAAATGAACTAGTTTCCAGTTCAGACAGGTGCGGGTGTTGGCACTGCAACATTTGGGATACTGACGAGTACAGCTGATACAGGCTTGCCAAGCACAGCCCCAGTCAGAGCAGGGAGCAAAGCAGGGTCTCTACTGGGGCATCACCTGAGAAAATACTACCTGTTGTTAAATGACAGAGTAAACCAGGGATTTTTTTATAGGCAAGACATTTTTGAGCTACCCAAATGGAACAGAAGAGGCTTTGAAGACTATTACTGCACAACCCTTCAGTGATAGGTTTCAATCAGTAACCTTCCTCTAAGTGTTCCACTGTGCTATTTCTGCAGATAGCTTTCCCTTTCTCTTGCTGTTTCTTCAACTCAGGTGAAATTCCTAGAATTAGACATGCTTTCTCTGTCCTACCAGGATTCAGTTCCTACTTGATCCTAGACAAGGCTTTCAATCTACCACTCAAGACTTTCTCTCCACAAAGGCTCCAACTTCCTAGTCAAGAGGATTATACAAAGCAGATTGGCACTGAGAGTGTTCTACAAGTCCACCCATCTCTGCCCCCAGCCTGGAGCTGATGCCCACTTCTGAAACACAAATAGAATTAGTTCCCAATTCACTTTCTTGCCCTTCAGTTGAGTATTACAGGCCTCTGGCTATTGATCAAAAGTGTCTGATATTTAACACAAGAAAACTGTGAGAATCTTTTAGGAAACTGCAGGAAAGCTTTGTGAGAGAAGGATAACTGAAGGGAGGTGATTTCTCCTGCATGATATGTGATACTGGTTCGGAGTCTGTAAAACTTGAAGATCTCATAAGAACTTGCATAGTCAGTCCTTTAAAGCCATGGACCCTCTTCACCTGCAATGTAAATTACACATGAAAAGCACAACTGTAGTAATAGAATATATATTTGTGGGGTAGGAAGTTTAAGAACTAGGAAGGTAAGTTTGCACTAGGTTCCAATTTCCCAGCAAAAGCAAGAGTTACTAAGATGTTCCTAAAAATACCTTTCTTAATTTAAACTGTAAAATCAAATCTCAACCTAAGTTGATCCTTCATCACAAGAGTTACTGTGTCATTAATACTAACTCTTGGACAGTCTTCATTTCACTACATTACTGCAGAAGGCAATCCCTGAGATACACACAGAGTCTATAGGTAATTTTTTATGTTCTCTCAACTGCAAATTAAGCTTATTTATACATATGAAAACATGCTCTAAAGTAACAGATGGGAGCTTCTGTGAGAAATATGCACATAAATTTTAGGTTTCATGTGAGCTGTAGATGAAAACAAGCATACTGCCTCAGATTGAAATCTCCCAGCTGTATTGATTTTTCAGAATGGAACATGACTAGAAGTTATTCACAGATGCTCTCCTCCCGCAGCAGCAAGCTGCTCTCCCTCCTCTCATGGGAAAAGGTGCACTGAGGAGAAGAGCTACAGATGAGCAGGGGAAAAAAAACTACTTTAGGCATGAACTGCAATGGATCTGACCGAAGAAAAGCATTTGCTCAGAAGTCCAGGAATTCTTTTTAAAAAAAGCCAAACAATTTCATCCCTCTTCTCCTTCCTCATCTCGTTCCCTTATCATATGTACATATAACTCCACTATGCCACCTGCCTCAGACAACCATCCTGTCACAGACAGCAACACTAATCATCTCCTGTCTCTACCCCACCCCAAAAAAGTCTCACTCCCAACCATAAGCAGACACTTCCTTCATTCCTTCCTTGCCCAGTCTCCCAAAACCTTCCCAAAAACTTTGCAATGGGGCTTTCTCCTCCCTCTCCTAGTGCCAGTGTCCAGACAGGCTCACTGCAGCTCACATGGTGCATTCCCTGAGCTGGCTTCTACCTCGGCAGAGGAGAACTGAGGCAGTAGGGCTGACCCCAGGCAGGCAGTCACACACCAAAACAGCCCACAGAATAAACCCAATCCAAAACTCCACAGCTCTTCAAGTTGTCTTGTCTCCCACCTTCACAAAGGAAAACGTCATGCCCCCTGCAAGGTTGCCAGGAAGTTTTTAAGAAGCGATTATGCAACCAAGCATGTGCAGTATGGATATAATACTGGAAAACCAGGTATGTCCCAGGTTTGGTAGGATTATGGATAGGAAATCCAGCTTGGATTCATAGACCTTGTCATTTACACTGAGATGGACACATCTGACCTCTTGGGTTTGTTGGGTGTTTTTTTTTTGTTTAGATACATGACCTCATCTGGCAAGCATCCCAGTAACTGGGCATTTAGGGATGCCTACTCAGCGAGTTAACCCTTTCGGAACAAAACCCCTGCACTCAGGCATCATTCTGGAACAATCTCACTCTGTCAGTGGGATGTCCACATGTATCCCGCACCAAGCAGCAAGTTGTAACAGTCTGCAGGAACAGCATTCGTGATCTTAGGACAAAAGAACATTCATCAGCAACAAATTCTGAGCAGAAGCATTTGATACAGTCACGACACTCTGCCAAGGAAGATTTACTTCTTTAGTGAGGCACAAGATTGCAACTGCTGAAATTCTCTCTCCTGGGCATTTGAAGTCTAGAGCACCTCCACAAACTCTAAGTTTACTCAACTAGAAAAACTAAAAATAAACCCAAATATAAATGATATGGCAGACTGACATTCATAGATCCTGAAATGCAATATACATCAATGCTGACCTAGAACAACCAAAGCTGCATTGTCATTTCACAACTCATGGCTTGCCCTGTATAAGAGATGCACTTTACTAGTGGTAAACTGTGAAGAAAACCAGCAGTCATAATTGTCATCACAATTATAATTCCTTTTTATTCTTATTGCATTCCTCTAAATGGACCAAAATGAAAAACCTTTGCAATTCCTCCCAAGGTTATTCTGCACACTCCCACACAAGAGGACTCCTAGGGATATGGATCTGATGAAGTTATGAATCACACAGTTTTAGAAACAACCAGGAGACCCCTCAAGAGTTTATAACAAGTTGTTATAAACAGAGATCAGCAGAGTTTCCCTTGTAACTGCACTGTGACAGAGACCGAGTTCCTGCCCCAACACACACCCCTGGGCTGCTACCATTGGGACTCCAGTGGTGGAACCAGTCACTCAACATGGAAAGCTGGTGCCTGTGCCCAGTACCAGGACATGTCCCACACCTGGAGACTTCCATTCTGGTCTTATTTAAGCTCATGGATGAGACCCACATACTGGATCAGCTGCACAGAACCTCCATCCCATGGCTCTGAATTGTCCAGAGCAGCTACAGCTGTAGTAGGAACAACTTCATAGAGACAGACTGATTCAGATGTTCCTGCTGGAGAGTACTTTAGTTTTTCCATGAGACAAGCAGTTCTGACAGTCCCTGAAGTCTGCAGCTGGAAGCCTCACACAGGCAGCAAATGATGCTACAGTAGCCATCATTTCTCTGCTAAGTCATCATCTTTAGAAGCAGGAGCCATAGGCGCAGTACTCCTCTGACACATTCACACGCCTCGAGCAGTCTGCAAAAGAATTAGCTCTAAACTGGGTCCTCAGTGTAACAAACCAGGGGATTCGTTTTGTTCACCTTCAGCACAGAAAAGGATGCAAAACACTCCCTTGCAAAGGGAACTCTTTTGCACAAAAAATTCATCTTTGCAAAATATTGAAGCCAAATCCCAGATTTCAATTTTTGTAAGAAGTTTTATGGTTAGCATCAC
This sequence comes from Struthidea cinerea, assembly GCA_013397865.1. NCBI lineage: Eukaryota > Metazoa > Chordata > Aves > Passeriformes > Corcoracidae > Struthidea > Struthidea cinerea. The sequence goes on from VZTI01003251.1 coordinate 1,491,765, forward strand.
ACCTACCATCCACCATCCTTAAATACTTCAAGCAGACCTAAACTGATATTACACATCTTCCTGAATAGTCAGAAGATCAGATAATCAAAGTCATCTCAGAGGGATCATTAGGAAGTGCAGGTCTCATTTCTAAATTGTAACTTCCAACCACTACAGATCATTCTAGCAAATATACCCAACTATTATGTTTATCCCACAGCTTAAGTCATCTCCCAAATGACTACTGTAGCCTCCAGTTTCACTTTTTATCTCTTCAGCGGCACAGCTATGCATGAACATGAATTATAGCACAAAGAACACAAAAGTTATTAAAAACATCAAATAAATGGGATTTATTCATACCAAAATAGCTTATATGAGATAAGGCATTAAGTTATGACATTAAGTGTAAAGTAACATCCATTTTCAACTTTAAAACCCCTCTTTAAAAATAAACTCAAATCGATCCATAATTTTTAGTTAGCCTTAATGCTCTTCTCCCACACCCTCAATTTCTATTTCAATTATTTAAGTATAGAGGATGTATGTTAAACATGACAAAAGAAAGATGCTTTTTAAATCAAAATGCATCATCTGAACTAAAGCATGAGTTCTTTTTTGCAGAAATACACTCTCTCCACTTGAAGGCAAACTTTAGTGCATCCTGATACACTGTCAAAAACCTTGAATGTCAGAAAAGGAACCCACATACTTTATAAAAACTTCCTTCTGTTCAATCAGCCTTGACTCCACATTGCTTCATATCAGCATTTAGCCAAAGTTTGGAAACAGATAACAGTGGAGAAAGTGAGCTGGATAGCACACAATACAGCTAGGAAAATTTGTAGAGTAGTCTATTGGAAAGAAAAACAAACTATTTTTACCTAAGTTCTTAATTCACATTAAAAATTGAACCCTACACCTGCCACAGAACAGTCTCACCAAGTCTGGCTAATCTTCAGGGTAACTGCATACGGAAAAAGGAAGATTTATTTACGTATCTTAACACACAAAAAAAATAAACAGCCCAGAGAAATTGTCCCATACACCACAGACACATTGCTCCAAAATGGGCTCCTGAAATGAAAAAAGAAAGAAAATTTGAAATTCTTAAGAAATAGGAACCAGGAAAAGCTACAACCAAAAGTTTTACTTTCCTGATGCTTGCGTGCCTTCCCTGTACTCCCCGTTATGTAAAACACTTGAATACAACATGCTTAAAGCAATCTCACCCAGTAATCTCCAGCAGGGAGCTAAAGGATGCAGGAGCTTTTTTACAAAATCTGTCTTCACACCATCAGCTAAATATTCTGCAATCCATGGGTAACTGCCTGGAATGAAACAGCATGTTCTATTCTGGATTTGGGACCTTGCAGCTTTAACCAATTTTTTACACAGTCGTGAAGAACAGCTTGAATTTTGGGGATGTTGCTGCAGGAGATCTCCAGCAGCAGAGCTGTCACTGGAACTCCTGGGAGGAGGGAGCAGGAGGGTAAAACGGTGTTGGGAGTCAATTGTAGAAGACCCCTTGCCCAAATAACCTGTTCAAGCACAGCCTTGTGGTGTAACTGGGAGGTAGGGCACTACCAGAACTGACAGCAAAAGAGAGACTGGAGTCCAAGATAAAGGTGGACCCTAACCACAAGGAAATAATATTGGAATTTTCCCCACTTTGATGTGCCTTGGCAGAGGAATCCGGTGTAGTACAGAGCCCTGAGGCTCTCCATTTTGCAGGGAAAATGAAAACATTTCTAATGCTGCAGCAAGAAATGCAGAAGTATTTTAAGGAAAGTCACTAAAACACAAAAAGAAAAAAATAATCCAATATTTTCATGCCCTATTCTATACATCCTATCTAAAAAGCCAACTCCCACATACAAAATAAGAGAAGGATGGACTCTCATATTATGTTTTACAAGTTCAATTAGGAATATAATAATCCTCACCTTTTTTATTGCATGTTTTAAATAATTAAGCAACGAAAGTTCCAGAAACCCATCCACAGTATAAAGCTGCAGCTTGTGCCCTCAAGGCAAGCTCCACATAGACCAGCCCTGCCTGTGTTCTCTGATAAAGAAGGCAATCACTCTGAAGGAACTGTCACCATTAATGTCACTGTAACGAGTGCTTTTGACATGTCACCAACTTGAATTGCCAGAAATAAAAGTTGGAGAAGGCAAATTTCACTCTGCTTGCAGAAGAACATTTTATTATGAAACCTTTGAAACAAAATTTCCACTGTCCAGGTGCTGTAACGTCCCTGGTCATGTCTGTTGAAGGCAGCATTCAAGTACCTGTTTCCATGTCATTGGTTACGTTCCCTATAGCGAGCTGTGGAGGTGCAAGTGACAATTGTCAAGTGCTCCTGCTAATTCCACTTACGCAAAGCAAATGAATCATCATGTCATCGTGCTCCTGTGCAACCAGAGCCAAATGGAGTTTCAGATATCTTTCTAGAACTTATTTTAGTAAATAATTCCATTCTAGAAGTCTTCCCAAAATTTAGCCACATCTCAGCTGCCTTCCCTTGCCACATACCCTGTTACAAACTGCAAACACTGAAATATCTGAAGTTCTGCCTCATCTCAGAGGCTGTAACATCTAATTTTCAAGCACCTTGTCAGTGTGCAAGCTGTAAATCCAAAAACCTTGGGACAAGCATTACATGTCACCTGTGCTGGCTGGCAAGGGCTTGAAACTTGCTGTCCAGGAGGTACCAAGGCTGGGTAGCAGGTTCCCACCCTCTATTTATACTTTGACTGACAGTCATGCCTAGAGGGAATCCTTTCCACTAAACCTAATTGTTTTACTGAAATGCTGCCAGACACCTCCATTACACCCCTGATGTGCCAGGAGGAATTATAGCTTTTACTTGCACTTTCCTGAAAATAGCTCAGTAGTGCATGCCAAGATGGGGATCCTGACATTATTCACAATTTGGAAGAGGCAAGCTAACAGTGGTCTTTAAACAAAGCACTGTTCTGCTTTCTTTTAAGAAAGAAATTATTCTATATTCCAAGAGAGGGACAGTTAACTGCAACTACCACTTCAAGGGTATTCCAGACAAGAACAACCTTTTGTAAAGACCTACATTTCCTGCCACAGGCACACAAACAGGAGCGATATCAGTTGAGATCCCTGTTTAAAAAACTTCTTTGGTAAGTAGTTGTTGAATTTTCTTTTATGTAGACACTGTTTTCACCTTTTAGCAGAAACCAGAAGAAAATATCCTTGAAGTGGGAAGTGCTGCTTAGATTGCAGTGCATTTGCATACAATGTGAAGCTACATTAAATAATGGATTTCATAGCATGAACTACATAAAACACATTTCTTTTAGCAATTATAACACCATTCATGTGGTAATCAGAAAATGCATTTATACATATGATAAATGTCAGTGCTTTTGCCCCCTCTACAACAATACCTCCCATATCTTCTTTTTCCCCATAACCAAACTTTTTCCCACAGTCTCACCAATGCTGCCATTTTAACTTTGATGTTATACGATAAACTAATGTTATTTATCATTAATAAAAAATAGCAAGTTTAAAGGAAAATATAACACATCCAATAAAAAGAGGCAACAAGATACGTATTTCTGGGCTAAAACCAACTCATTCAATACCACGCTACTTGCAGGACTTACTTTGCATGCTGGCACATGGCAAAAATTCTCTATTTTGTCTTTCTTCTACAAACACACTCTGTTGTTATTCCCAGATGGAACACAAATTTTCTCTCCTTGAAAGGCATGGCCAGCACACAAACATCTCTGTTTTCTTTTTAATTTCACACACATCCACAGCTGCATCAGCCAACCTCAGTTTGTTAAGCCTCCTTTCAAGGCTCTTTGCTTTGTTTCAGATTTCAAAGCACAGTGATTTTTCCTCAGTCTGGGTTTTGCCTAGTGATTGTCCTGTTCTCTGCTCACCCTTCTCAAACTAAAGAAGGGAAAGAGATCCAGTGATGTGATTGTTGTTGCACTGTGTTGGAGTCTTACGTACCAACACGCAAAATTTTCTGGTTAATGTTACTTTGCGTGACACAAGATGTAGTAACTTCCCCTAAACAATTCAGTAAACTGGTATTATGCAAGGATAATAACTGGAGATCAGGAATGGGATTTATTGCTAGTCTTTCATAGGCCAGTGGCATAGAGATAAATATTCTTACAAATATAAAAGGAATGAACACTTTGAAAAGAAAAGCATCATTCAAGATTCCAGGTACTTTCTGCTTTACTGAATGACATGCATAGTTACAATTAAACTTGCAGTGGATTAATGCAACATCCAGAGTTCTTTCACAGAAGAGCCTGCAAACACTTCCTGAACAGCTTACACCAATACTGGTATTACTTCAACACGTTTCAGCATATATCTCAGCTCAACTGATCTACCCTAGTAGTGTGTCCCTGCAGAGAAAATAAGTTTTCTAGATTTCTTCTTGATGCACAAGCAAGTGTGTACATGATAAACTAAGGCAAAATAAACACTAGTCTGGTTTATTGTTTTGATTTGTCCAGTAATCAAAAGTATGTTGTCCACAATGAAAGGCCAATCAAAGTTAGAGAAGGAGAGTAATTACCTACCCATTATTTCGTAGGTACTTGTTGCCATACTGATGATTCAGACCTGAAAAATCAGGTTACTTGAACAGCCACTGGATTACAAATCTACTGGGAACACTTGGTTACAAAATTAATATTCAAGCCCAGTATCCTATTAGGGCGTTTGGTCTCATTTGGGACTTCCAAATTATTTACCTGATAGACTTTTTGCAGTGGAAGACAGTTCACAGTTCATCACTTCATCGAGGCAGTTTCCAAAGAGAATAAGATCAGTAGGATTTTTAACCAATGTGGCAAAATGCCAGGGGAAAATACAGATTTTCAAATACCTGGTAGGGTCAATAACAGACTAGCTACTGGACTAGGAGAAAATGGGAAAAGTTAGTAAGTGCCAGAGTGGGAATATGCTGATGTCTACTGTTTCAATCCTAAAATATTACCAGTATACACAAAAACTGTGTCTGAGCAGAGAGTACATGGAATAAGGTTACACTGCAGCGCAGTTCAACTGTCCACATCTGAAGTTACGATAAAGTAAAAACTGCTGTAATTCCCAAACCACAGATGAAGTTTGGGAAAGAAGATTCACCATCCCCTCGACAAAGTCTCAGCCTGAACTTCAGACCTCGTGGTACCTGGAGGAGCAAAGGAACCTGCCCCACATAACCCTTCTCTAGGGGTCACACCTGCAACCTTTCAAATTCCTCCCTGTCACAGAAATACCTCGATATCACAAGCACCACTTTGAGTAAATTTATCACTTACAGGCTCATTAATCACCTCTTAAAGACAAGAGCAGAAAATAAATACTTCAATAGAAGATGACACCAAAGAAAGCAACTCATGTATCAGTTGTTCATATGTGAGCAAAAGCTGTTTACACACTTGTATCTGCCTTGGTATTGTACTTCCATCCTTTAAGGACCACAAATTTTCCTGCATATCCATTCAGACAGTTACTGATAAACTTACAGGCTTATTCTAAGAACAGCCAAGTTTGAAAATCGGGGTCTGATTCTGAGATCATGTTTAACTTGGACTAAAATTAGCAATTATGAATGCATGGAGGTCTTTTTCAAAAGCACCATTGAACATAAGAGATCACACTGCTCATTTGCTGATTTGCTAGATGTTTCTTAATGTTTTGCTCTCTTTGCAGCATGTTGATCTTCACTTTGGAAAAAACACAGGGCAAATTCTGCAAGTTTTCTGTCCAAAGTAGCAGACAAAGCACAGCTGCCATTCCAAGGCATTTCCAACAAAACTGAGGCAGGAGGCCAACTCTCACTTTTAAAGCAGAGGCAAACCATAGGCAACTCATCTGAGGCCCTGAGGGCTTCTGTGTGCCAGTCAGACTAGATCAGATGCAGCAAAAGAGCAAAGAAATGGAAGAGACAACTTAAACTCAGAATACTTTTCCAAAGCTCTCCCAGCAAAGTAGGTCTAGAACAGAGAGACAGTGGCAGCACGGGGGAGGGATCAGGGGAATCAGGACACAACTGACTTGCAGAACATAAAGCTGAGGATGGTCAGAGATGGTGGTCCTCTCAAAATCAAAAATTGAAACCTCAATTGATAAAAGAAACAAGAGGAGAAAAAACCCAAACATGGCTTTGTTGGTGGAACATGGAAGCAGTTCCAGGAGTTTTGGCTGTGCTACCAACACAAATTTGTTTCATGACTCTAGGCACAGTCTCGTCAGTAAACCAGTGAAAACAAACACTGAGTGATAACGCCTTTGCTAACTCAGAGGTTAAGGCACGTGCTGCAAAAAGAAACTGGTTCCTGGCAAGGATTCACAAGACTATGCTAACTTTTTCCAGCACATCATATCTCCTGGTTTAATGACATAAGTACAAGGAAACAGATGTATCCTTTTTACTTCAGTACCATCCCAAAAAAAAAAAAAACAAAACCACACACACTCAAAAAAAGAACCACTCGAAACACTAAAAGGATGCCATTCTGATTTTTTTCTTCTTCTGTCCCAAAACCACAGCTAGGAGGGCCTTAAGCTTTCTGAAGTACTTTTTTTTATCTGCACTGGCCTTTGCTTTCTACATGGTAACAATATTTTCATTAATAAGCATTTTTTAACAAAATAATTGGCCTCTGAAGGTCCCTGAAAATGAAACAGCTGTAAGAGCTAAAGAGATTAGAATTCCAGTATTAATGAAGTCTGGAAAAAGTGTGAATTGCTTCAGGGAAGAAACAGGCTTGGTCACTTTGAAACAGAATTTTATCCAATTTGCTGTTCAACCTTTTTTGGAGGAAAAAAATACAAACAGTTCTAACCATTTGTTGTAGACCATCTGCAGCATTCATTAACACATCATTTTAACCTTCCTCTCCAGCCACAGCAAATCATTAGAAAAAAGATTTTGCTCACTTCATTAAAGTATTTTAGGAAGAATATTCCATTCCTACAAGGACATCATTTCAGTTCTTTAAACACAGCCACAGAAAATGGCAAGAAAATAATGCAGCATAACTAAACTTTTACAGTCTTCCTTTCCTAACATTTTGCTGTATATCACGACCTGAGAGCTTCTCTCAGGTACTGAGAATCTATTCTTCCACAGCTTGAATCTGCACAAAAATTATAGATTCTGAAAAGCATTGGCTTCTGTAGCCTTTTTTTAAGATCTATTCAATAATAAAATCAATTTCTCAGTGATAGTGACACTCATTTCCAATTGCTCAACAAGGCCAGATAAAGTGTGTTGGCTCTGAAGAATCCTTCATAGCTGAAGACTCTGCAAGCTCTGTGAGCAGACACCTGCAATCATCCTTTCCTCGTGACAGTGGTGAAAAGAAAATATCATTGTGCTTATATAGCAATTTCTACTCCCTTGACCAGATTCCTTACAATAATCACATTATCATCACCTCGTTATATTCACTGCGTGTGTATTAGCCCATGGCACATTCCCCTGCGTGTCATGGCAATCACTAGGAACCCTTTCTCCAGAGCAAAAGAAAAAACTAAAAAAAATGTTTTAGTCCATGAAACAGTTTTAAATGAGAGTCGGAATATTCACCAAGATATTTTTCAGTGTCAAAAACAGTTGGTTGGTCTAGAACACCTGAATATTTACAGACAGAAATACCACCATAGAATTGCAACAAATGTCCAGCACAGACATTAAAAACCTGTAATGTTTTGGGTGTCCAGCTGCAACTGCAACCCAGACTGCCCACAACTTTAGGTCATATAAAGCACTGCACAGCATGTTTGACATGCAGACATCATCACTTGCAGCTTAGGCTGAGACTAGAGCACAGAACTCACAAGGGTTCTGTTATGGACACTGTAACCTTCCAGCCATGTAGCTCCAGGGCTGTTAACGGGTTCTCTCTTTCCCTAATAGACCAGGATGACAAGCAGCAAACAGCACCGTTTTTCCAAGTGGAGAGTACGTCTTCATCGCATCTCTCTTGAGAATTCTGTTGCTGCCTGAGGCACAAAAGAACAGAAGACAAAAAGGCAGAAATACCCAAAGAAAAGTCAAGTTCTCCTGCTTCACATAAAAAGGTAAAGATAAGGTTTCCCCAGAAACTAAAAGTATATTCTTTTCTAGGAGATGAGGCTTTAAAATTTTTTAGAACATAGTTCACCATATTCCGACAAGAATCCCAAGGCCAGTCTGCCTTTCCAAGGCTTTCAGCCCTTGACTGTCTGATAAGGAGTACATCAGGATCCTACTCCTCCCACTTCACCTTTACCAAACCTAACATTTTTATAAGCCTGCCTAGATTTGGAGGCAATATTATAGTGTTGCATGGTTTTCTCAATCTCAAGCTTTTTGTAAATGTAAAGAATGTAGAATTAGGAAGAACATGCTCATCCTTCTTCATTGAAGGATGCAAGTTTCCATCGTAACACCAGCCAGTTTCTTGCCATTCCTGAGCTTCATTTTCCATCTAAATACCATTCACCACTTTCAATTTCTCACCTAAGTTTCAGTCCTCTGACTCATTTTATGTTGTTTAATCAGTTTTTCTTCATCCTGCATCCAGCCACCACATCCTCCTCCCAGGCTCATTTTTGCTAGATTAAACAAAACCAACTCGCCTCATCTCCTGGAGGTGAGACTTTCATTCCCTGGTCTCTGAAGTAGCTAATTTCTAAGCTCATTACAGGACCATGGCTTTTCAGAAGGGGGGAGCATAATTGCAGACAGTATTCCAGAAATTTCTCTATTTCCTGCATAGTGAAATTGTGTCTATTTCTAATAGCTGCACCAACAGAAATGAAATACAGGAACATCCTTCCAGCTTCTGGCCCAAAAACTCTTGCTGCATTCAGCCAGTCCTTAACAAGATGTTACAATGTGGTTAATGCCATTCCTGCTTTACCCAATTATTTTTTTCTAAAATATATATTTCTACAGCCTGAAAGATGATAAAGTTATTAATACATCAAACTACAAAATTAATCTAGAATATACTAAACTATAAATCATGGTCCTGCAAACAGGCAAAAGCATGTTTGGGCTCTATTTTTAATCAAAACACAATGCAATCCAGTGAATTCACCATACTTCTTTTAGCAGTAGTCTTAACCTCAAAAAATTTCCCATCCTGGTCAACAGACATAAATAATCAAAAACTAGAACAAACAGCCACAGTGAGCAGCAGAGATTTTAATCCTATCCCCCCAGTCATGGGGAGAGCTGCTAAAATCTGGGTTAATCCTTCCAATCCTTAGTCAGAAATGAAAGTCTGTGCAATTGAAATAGTATGCCAGAATTAGATTTGCTTGTGGTAAGGATTCGATTAAGCCAAAAATTAAGATTTTAAATAGCTTCAGTTAAAACCAACGTTGTGCATTTCTACTGACAGATGTTATAATCCAAAAGAGTCATTGTACTGAGACCAAACTCATAACTCTTCTCTCCATAGGAACCTAATTTGGGACAAATCCCAGACACACTGATTTTCAGATAGTTTTGTCAAAAAAAAAAAGGAAAAAATAAAAAAAAATCAGCTTTTCTCCAAAATGATGATGACAACCACTGGACTGGAATGTCATGAATAAGGTACAGTCACTAGTGAGGAAGACACTGAAATAAAGTCAAATTTTTATATTGACCTTGATATGAAGCAGATCCTCGCAAACACGCAATTTTAACTACTTTAAATTTGTTACTGCACTCAAAAACACTACATACCCACTAGACATAAAATATGCATCCCATAGCTAGCTATCTGTATTGGGAAGGGGATTGACTTCATTTTCAGCAAGCTGAGAGATTACAGATGTCAACACTGAAAATCTTAAAAATGAAGAAGGGAGGTTACCACTCTCCCAGGAGCCACTTTCACTCTTCATCATTTGATTAAAGCCTGCAAAAATCTATAATATTACAAATAGTCTGCACTTGCTGTTGCAAGTCTTCAGACTTGTCTACAGACAATTCATGTCAAGGCTGAATTTTATGGTTGTTTTCTTGTTGGAGTTACAGAGGAGATCACTTCAAGACCCAGAACACCAGTGATCCCCTTGAGCCTACAAATGCCATGTCTGTGCACTTGTGCACATCACACTGCGCAGTCACCACGGGAGGCAAAAGCAAAGTGGCAGCAAACTCTCAGTTACAAATATTTAAGGTCTATAGTAACAGAATAATAGAGGGAAATATTCAGTTGTATTCTCCATGTCAAGATAGCCAGAGGTTTCAAGCAGTTGCATAAGCATATTTCTGTAATCTTTGTTGCTCCAAAGCTGGAAGCTTTTACTCAGGCAAGGCTCTTTGAAGTTACTTTGGGAACTGGCTCTCTGCAGATGGAAAAAACAAATGATTAAACCAGCTCAATAGGGAGCCAAGCTTACTGTACATACTTGATTTAAAAAGAAACTAAGGGAAGGAGAATTTTTTTTTAATACAAACTAGAATGCTTGTTAAGAAGGAAAATATTCCACCATCTGAGCTGAATTAGAAAAGCTGTTTAAATACCAGAATTTTTAACTGGGTGGAATATGCAAATGAAACCTCAAAATGACCCAGTAAGACAGAAATCTAACCATCAAAAAAGTTTAAATAAGTTACCAGGTTTAATCCAAATAAAACCAACTAGCTTGTCAACAGGGTATTTCACTAGCAATCCAGCATGTCATGAGAGAACACCCCAAGTGCAGCCCTTAACCAACCAAATCATTCCTTTAACTGGAGATTGCTCTTCTAAGCAGAAAATGCTTTAAGTCTATTGTGTGCTTGGCCTTTCCATCTCAGATATTAAGAAAATGTCTGCATCTTTATGGCTGTTACATAACGAACATACTAAGCCCCTCCTTTGAAAGGAAAAACCCCCTCCATTATCTCTTTAACATGGCAGTAGTCAAATCTTCAGGAAAAGCAATTAAATAAGCATTAAAGACTTAACTAGTTAAGACTTCAACTATTTAAAGCATTTGCTTACTTTGCACTTGCTCTTCGTCCTTTACTTCCCAATGAAATCAATCACACCAAAGTCAGGATCCCACAAGCAGAATTTTTGCTTTCCATGTAGATTAGTATACGGCCTGCATGCTATCTTTTCCTAGTGGAAGTATGCTCCTCAGCTTTTAGAAGCACCTTTGCTGACCTAGAGAGCTTTTTTCTGCATAACTTATTTAAAACTGAGGTTTTGAATGCCTATAACCTACTTTATATAGTAAAAAAATGCAGTAGAGTGTGGGAAATGAGCAAAGTTCATTCTTATTTTAGCTTAAGTCTTCCACTGCTTTCAGGCAGTGTCCACTGAGGGCTCCACTGCAGCTTAAAAAAATCAATAGGACCTACACTGGAATAAGGATTGCTGAGGTGGGCTGTTACGTTTTATTATTGCCTGAAATCTCTCACTGTTTTAAGATCTCTGCCTCATACTGTGAAAAAAGTAAATCAAAAACCAGCTTCTCTTAAGCAGGAGTCATCCCATACCAGGAAGGAACCAGAAAGAAAAACATAAAACAATTTAAACAAGCACACTAAGGATTGGTAAGGCTTTCAGCGACCAGTAAAGACACACATACTGCAGGTGACAGCTGGGTCCACATAAACTTCCTGCACACTCATTTAAATTTTTATTCAGAGATCATGCAATGTGTTTTTATGAGAAACTGGGAATCTGAAAATATCTGTATAAAGTGAGAAGGTACTGAGCAACTGCTCAGGATATTATAACATGATTTTTCTTTTATTATTTGCACCTGTCCTAAGTCATCTATTTAGTGTCATTTTCTCACTGATCGTTGGAATATTTCAGTTACTCTTACAGTAATTTCAGTACTTTCTTACACTATAAAATAGTGATGGATAGCAAAGAACAACAGGAATGCAAGAGATTTTGAGCCTGAAGCCTGGGAAAGTTAGAAAAGGTGTGACATTACTTTTGCAGTTGTTGAGACTGGTAAAAATGACAGGATAAGTATATCTGGAAATGGCAATGAAGATCATTTTTTGTCTTTACTGAACCCAAAGTGTGGAGGGGATCATGTAACTTGTATTTTCCCCTCCACAAGTAAGCTCACCCTGCAAAGAGCCAAGGATATCCTTGCCTGGCTCTTCCCCGTGGTCTGTTCTCTGCAGACACTGCTCATTTTCAACCTCATGATACAACCAGACACTTAGACAACATCAGGATTTACGTCACTCAGGATCCATAACTTTGTTCAGTGCGCATAAGAACAATGTAGCTGGTAAGTGCCAGTGAACCCGAGTCTCAGAACAGTATTTTTAAAGTAACAGCTAAACACATTCACATACAGGGGACACTGCAGAACCAGCAACCACCTAACACTGTGGGAAGAAATTTGCTTTCGTATTTTTTTTCCTGTCAGTCTCTCCTGTTCGCAAGTATTCTAAAGGCCCTAATGGGAGATGTGAAATTCAGAATTGAATTAAATTATAAAAGGGAATTATGAATATATTTTGAGACTCCAGTTCCTAAAACGTGCAAGGTAGTAGGCACTCCCACAAAGCACCTGAACAGAGTGAACATACATACATAGAAAAAAAGTACTTCTATTACTACAAATTAGAGAATTATTGAAAACTCTTTCCATTTTTTATAGAAATAAATGCTTACACAGAACAGCATCAGTAGCCAGCCAAGTGCACAGCAAAATTAGGGGAGGATTTTATTTCAGGAAAGCCTATAATAGACTGACTCTCTCTTGTATAGAATGGATACAAGTAGACACTCCAATACATCCACTGGTTAACGACAGTCCAGACTCCCCACATCGCAACAGGAAAAGCAAGCACCTCCCTGTACAAGTATGTAAAGTAGACAATGAACGCAGAAGGAATGACTTAGGACTGAAAAGGATTGCACAAAATCCCAAGGGCAGGAGCCCTGAAGAGACAGGGATGGAAACTGTTCAGAATTTTGAGTAATTCTGGTTTTCTCATACTGTTTTCTTCACAAAAGGTCACTTCCATCAGTAATTTTTATTTCTGGTTTATCACCACCTCAGCTCCCCACCAACATTGCCATAGCTCACCTGGTTCAGTTTCTACTCCTTTCCTCTATTTCCTGCTTATTAAATAGGAATAGATTTGGCTTACATTCATAGTTTTTACTTTGTTCTTGGGACCCCAGGGAATTTTTATTTGCTCCAATTGAGATTATTTTGTTTGGTGGAGGCTGACAGACAATGGACTGGGTGAGGAAAATCCAGTCTAAGAGCAAGTGAAGAAAGCAACTTCTTTTTACAACTTTGGTACCAGTTTGCTGTTACATAGATAAGGGATAGAGCTTGAAGTTTCACATGCTAAGCAGTTGAGCCATCCACAACATCTTCCTCTGGAACCCAGATTCCAGAAAAGGAAATGTCAGCCTTTTTGCAGGTAACAGCAGCTAAAATGCAGATAAAGGAGAGAGGAGAGGATGGCAAACAGATCAAAACAAAATAAAGGACAGGGTTAGCTTGTTTCCTTTAAAGGTAATGTGACCGCTGAAAATAAACCAGACCATCCTAAATGGTACTTGACTAGAATACAGACACTTCTCATAATTCTTGCATCTGTTTTCTTATGATGAATTCACAAGCCTTATCTTGTCCCAATTAGGTACTTCACATAGCTCTGATGCCTATTCCAACACAATTTACTAAGTACTCTTAATTAGCCTCACATACAAAAAATAACATGTAATTTTTCTGGTAATTATATGTTTCTGTAACTCCTGAAAGCAACTTGTTACTTAGAACAGATTACCTTAATTCTATTTTCTGTCATACCTAATTGTGTTGCAAATTTTGTCGAGCTGAAAGGTGGCTATAAAATCCCTGCCCTTTCTTCTTTCGTAGTGGTTCTACATACACAGAGTGTTTCCACTGGACACAAAATCAATGCAGTGAAAACAAAGCAGTCCTATTGCTAATTTAGTCACGTGGAGAGGCAAACTGCTCAGCACAAATAGACAAAACTTTGTAGCAATAGTTACAGAAATCTTGAACCAAAAGAACGCTAAAAACAAACTACCACTATCAAGAAAAAAAACAAAAAAGGAAAAAATAAGCAGCTTTCCACCCGACAATCCTTTGAATGAAACATGTTTATAGAAACATCTTGCTGCAAGATGCACAAAAGGCAGCTTGTAAATAGCAACAAACACTGAGCAGAGGCCATGGAGCAAGACCAGTGCTGGTGTTCTGTCTTCCTCAGCAGGGAACTTGTGACAACGAAACAGTCCAGCCTATCTTCCTTAAAAGCCTAGAAGGAAACCTATGTTCCCAAACCTATGATGGAGACAGGAAGCCCAAAACACTGACCGAGGACTCATCTGGTAATGAAGCACCTCTCCAAGAGAGCTTAGCCAAAACCCAAATCAAGGGATACATGAAGTTAAAAGATATATGGTCTCAATCTGAAAAAAATCTATTTTATCCAAGCTACTCCAAAATGGGTGTGTGTGATCCTACTGGGAAATGACACTACTGTCAGACAATGCAGCACACCAAAGCACCAGTACCTGTAGGCTCCATCCTGAGGAGTAGATGAATTAACATACTTGAAAAATATTAAAAGCATGAAGATTACCACCTGTTTTTATCTCACCTGTCCTTCTCCACCTTCAGCAAGGGAATCCAGAAGAAAGCAGGGAGAAGAACCTGCATATATACCAAAAGAAAAAAAAACAGACCTCGATTTCTCAGGTCTGATCACTCCCAAACATGAAACAAAAGATGACATACAAAAGAAATGGAGATTGTTTTGGAGCTGTATGCAGAATACTACAGTGTTTTAGTCAAATCTCATCCTGAGCCCTTTGATATGTTTCTCAGTGTGTTACAGCCAGAAGGAAGTGTATGTCTGCTTTGAACTTGGCCCTGTCCAAATACATGTTAATCTTGCTAAGAAAGCTTGACCAATGTACAATCAAATGGAGTTTTTGCTATGCTCTAGAAATGTATGACCAGTTTGACCTCAGATGTTTTGCTAGATGTCCTAATTTTAGTTCAGTCTCTGTAGCTGTTGCAGAGGGGAAGGGAATAGAAATGGATTACACAAACCATCTACATATATACATTTATGAATGATTTCTTTAATCCACAAGTGAAGCTGACAGAATTCGTATTCAAATAAAATCTTAGTCACAAAATTGGGCTAGAAACTGCTCCTTCTTCAAGATGTTTAAATCATTCAAAAAGGTTGATCAGGGAACCCTGTGTACCACTCAGCCCAGGATCGCTCATGGCTGAGTCCCAGAAAGGACAGACCTTTCCCCAGAGGAATTTTGCTCTTCCCCAGACAAGAGACAACTTGTACACCTAGAACCTCCTTCTCTTTCCAAACACTGAGCCTTTTTGATCACTTAAGCTTCATGCGTATGGAAAGTACAGGGGAAATTGCTGCAGGGAAAGGAGACAATGTTAACCGCGTATCACAAACTTACAGCTGCTGGGCACCAAGCCACCTCCACCTGCAACTTGGAATATCACATTTGCATATCAGCAAAACTCATTTTCCTGTTGGTTGTTCAGCTTTTATACTACATCTCGTCTGCACCCTTCGATTTCTCTCCAAAATATTCTCGCTTCTAACCAATCTTATTTCCTTAGCTCTGGTTTCACAGAGCCTGCAAGTTTCGACTTTTCGCTGAACCAAGAATATCAAGTCTCAGGACAGAGGAAGATACATCCCACATTTACCGAAGAACACAAAAGGTTTTCCTCAAAAGAGATGGGAGACCAGAGCATAACCCATGAGCAGCATTGTCTCCCCAGGGCCATGAGAGCCCCAGCTGGCTGTCCCCCTTGAGAAGGCAGAGGGGCCCTGGGCTGCGGGGTGAGTACACTGAGGAACTGGAGCTCTGCACTCAGAGAATTGAACCACATCCAGTTTACAAACTGTGCCTCCAGCTTCTGCACCTCAGTTGCAAGCACAGGGGTTTTCTCTTAAGGACACTAAGTCTAAAACTAATATAAATAGCCAATGATGCTGCTGCAGCTTTATGTATTTATTTCAGTGAAGTACAGAAGGAAGTATCTCAAGGATTTAAACAAACAATATGGTGACAGATGGTGTGGAGACAATCCAGGCTGGGCTCCCTCAGTAAAATCCACACAACTTCATAGCTCCAGGGAAGAGTGCAGGCAGAGGAGGAAGGAGGAGGGAAGAGGGGAAGAGAAAGAGTACACAAAACCAGATGACCACAGATTTGTAAAAAATAAAAGCTACAGCTGGCAAAGTTTTTCTGTGCATCTATACAAAGCCCTTTGTACCATCACCATGTAGGCAGATCTACCTCAGAGTCTTCCAAGAAAGATCAAAAAAACTTATAAATAAATTCTTCAAATTAAATGGTTAGTTCAAATAAGTGACTAAACACACTAATGAACTGTCTATTCAAATAATCTAAGCATCCTCAAAAATAATTAATAGATGAAACACAAAATGTGTTTGACATTATATCAAAGCCCTTCTGTACACTGCATAATTTTACACTTTCAGGTACATTCTCTGGATATATTCTGATTGCCAGAAACTTCCCATGTATTTTGTAATGGCCTATAATTATTTTATAGCTTAAAAGGAGTATTTTTAAATTTTGTATTTGAGAATGTTCTTGGGAAAACAAATTCTTAAGATGCCACCAGGAACATCTGCAAGCAGAAAATTATGCTGAAGGTCTTGTGTCCTACTTTCACAGCCCAGGAGTCTGCTGTGTTGTAATTACCCATAGGCAGGCAATAGTTTGGAGAGATTGCATGGGAGATCTACAATAGGGACTTGCTGGCCAGTTTAAGATGTTGTTGCTCAAAACAAAGACACTTAAGGATTTCTATTTTCAAGAACTGTAAGAACAGTCTGTAGAGAAAGAAAACAGTACCTTTGAGATGAAAATGTATAGCTTACTGCAAAGGACTAAAGTGAAGCCAAGCACTCTTCTCTCCTAAATGAGTGGTGTATAGAAACCAACCCTGCACCCTCAGCTCAGCTGCAAAATCAAGCAAACTAAAATAACAGGAATTTACCCGCACCGACACTGCATGAAAAATCAAGTAAACTCTAGAAGACTTCCATGTCCTACAATCTGCTCAGTTACAGAAATTCCTGATCTTTTCAAAACTACCTTCCTTCTACTTCGGAAAATTAAATATCCCTCCCTTGAGTTCCATAAGAAATGACAGCTCAAGTCTACTCTCGCAGTATTCCAGAAATTCATCCATGTTTTCCTTCACCAAATTAAGAGGGATAAACTTATGTGGACAAGAGAATGAGAAATAATACAATCACCTCAGAAATAGCTAGGAAAACCCTTTAGAAAAAAAGAGTGGGAGAAAGAGAGCAAGAAAGCAAAGCTCACATCATTAATAAAATGCTCCTCTGAGTTCCAAGACCCAGCTGAAAGCAGCAAACGCAGCAGCTGCTGGAGCTTTACTTTCTCCCAGCCATGCCAGTACAGGAACAGCAATGTCTAAACCAGCAGGCACTATCCAAACCACCTCACCCTCACACAGCACTGCCTCCTGAGGGGGAAAAACATGGGATGTTATATCCACTCACTTCATTCACCTCAGTAAGACAAATCTCAGGCACATTTTTAACCATTTAATACCACTGATCACAGCATGTGTGTGTAAAATGTACTACCACAGATTACATTCTAGTTCTAAAAATCTTATGGATGTGCAAGACTTTCTTAAAAAGTACATATAGATTGGCTTTCATGGATATGGACAAGTAAACACAGATTTGCAAGGAGGTCAATGCCACATTTTTATTGCAGCTCAAAATAAAAATTAGAATATCTGAAGGTTATTCTTCCCACAGGGGCCTTCATACAGCTAGAAGGGAAGAAAATCAAATTCAATTGCTTCTTTAAATGAGACAGAAGCTGGAAATATTGTGTGCAACAGACTATGTAGTAGTGCAAGCTACTTTGTCTAGACCTGAAACACCAGTTATATGAATACTGGTATTTTTGCACTAAAGTATTTATCAACCTACAGTTTAGTCTTTCAGTCTTTTGCAGTAACAAAGCCAAAGTGAATATCATGCTCAGACACATAGTGCCATACACATGCTAACATCAGCCATCAGTAAGGACGGGGATAAAAAAGTTGTTATTATAGAAAAGCTTAAATTTGCTATTTTCCATAATGAAATACAGAACGGCTTTTACAAGCCAACTAAACAGGCTGGACAGAAATCTACATACACATATTGCAGACACATGAATTAACGAGCACATTCCAGGTAGTATGGCCTCCAGAAAAGATTCTACAATAAAAAACAAATACAACATCCCCCACTGCCATCTCCATCAAACAATTTTGAAATCATTACGAGTTGAAGCACACTTACACATAGTACAAAAGTAAAGTGTGACTTTTGAACGTTTTTGGTCTTTTAGAGAATCACTGCACCATGGAGACATCTGGCAAAGGAGCTGGAGGATGTACAGAGGAACTCTAAGATCCTGAACAAAGACATGTACAGATAAGGGAGCATAAATGCTCCATAGCCAGGAGTCTGGCTGGGCTCTGATCACAGTTTCTTAGAGCTCTGGTTTGCACAAGTCCAGCACAGTTTTTTGCATCTCAAATGAGCTAAAACAAAGCAATTCCACCTATTCTTATAATGAGGTGAAAATGACAAGTAATGTAAACACATCTGCAAGTATTTCAGTAAAGTACCTAAAAAATCACCACCAAAAGAATGAAAGATTTCAAAGTACAGTTTCACTCAGTGCTTATTAGCAATTAGATGCCTTATTTATGAACTATCCCGGCAGTGCTACAGGGCATAGGGGGCCCATGGGATGGGCTGAACATGAGTCAGCAGTGCTCCCTTTCGGTGGCACAGCCTAAGGAGGCTGCGGCAGCAGCACAGCAGCTGCTCCAGGGAGGGACTGCTCTCTCTCAGGACTCACAAGGCCCTATCTGCAGTCCCCTGTCCTGTTTGGGGTCTCCCCATACAAGACACCAATATCTCCAAGCGAGTCCAAAGGACTGCAAGTGCAAGTAAAGGCTGAAGGAACTCTTTCCCCAAGAAAGCGACAGGTAAGGAGCAGTATAATTGCAGCCTACCACTGCACTGAGACAGAGTTGGACTCCGATTCACAGCAAAAGAACAAGAGCCTGTGGTATCAAGGGAAATGCTAATGAGAGAAAATGAAAATATTTGCATGGTGAGAGAGGTTAATTACTGAAGCAGATTGCCCAGAGAGGCTGTGGTATCTACTTCCAGGGAGATATTCAAAACTTGACTGAATCATCGGATTTTGATATTAGCTCATCACAGAGCTAGGGCTGGGTTAGACAACCTCCAGCGATCCTGTCTAACCTCCATGGCTCTCACAGAATCTTTATGCAAGAATATCTAGTACTTACCTTTTGGAAAAGCAGTTAGTTATTTTGAATAACATTTCCAGATCTGTTTCACGAAGTATCACTTTGTGTTAGCCCTTCTGGAAAATTACCCTCACCTTTAACACTTCTTGACTATGTGTTATAACTGTGAGTGCTTCCACAACAATAAAAATGCCTCAAATTACGTCTTTCAGAAAGACTTCTAAAAAGATTAAGTTTGCAATAGGCAAAAGTAGTCTAGTTCAGAGACAGTAAATATTCCTGGATGTATTTACAATACATAGGGGCATTTTTTCCCACCTGTGAAGAAGCCTTCGCCCAGAACTAACCATGATGTTCTGTTTTTTAAAAAACATATCACCAATACTATCATTATAATCATAGCATGTGGTGAAAAAGAGGTAGCTATGTTTGAAACCAAATGCTCAAGTCAGAAAACAGTTCCTAAGTAATGTTTGTGTTGATCTGTCTAAAATGTCAAGAGATACAAGATGAATAAACAGTCAGTCTGTTTTCAGCATCCTCCAAGGGATGCTGATGCACAGCAGGCTGGCACACATGCCCCAGACAATTCTCATCTTGTTTCACTAGACTATGCCACATCTGAATGTGTTTGAAGTGTGTGGCAGAACTGGGGACCAAAGCCAAGGAGCAGTTCATTGGCAGGAGAGTTCCTGCCAAGAGCAGGTGATAAAATCAGCTGGAGCAGAGCATGTGGCACTGTCCAAAGGGTATCTCTGCAGCACAGTTAGGATCAGATAAGTGCCATACACCCCAAAGTGTCCCATTGGTTTGTTGGTAGGGTTTTGACAGCTGATGTCAGGTGAAAATAGATCAGTGAGGTTCAGAAAACATTCCAGTTTGATTGGCTTCATATGCCTGCCTATTTTCATCGTCTGAATCATGCAACATCTCTCCTCAGATGGTGCAGGCAAACTGAAACAGAGCTGGGCTGGTGAAGGAGGCAGTCTAGACAACACACCACTCAACCCCAGATGTTCAGACAGGGACTCAGTGCTTCAAAAGCTCTATGTCCTGCATTAATCACTGCAAACTCCAAATGTGGGCATATCTCATCTTGAGAAATATAGAACAACTTATTTTTTTTTTTTTACAAATAGGGCTCTTCAGTCAAGATTCACACTGGCATAGTATTTATTAGCCACAGAGAATATGGTAGCTTATCTCCTCTGAGTGACTCAGTGAAGTCTTCAGCAGTATAGAGCATTATAGATGAGTTCTCATTCCTGTGCCCTCAGTTTAGTTCAGCTCAGCATCACATAACCCCCTGGAACAGAACTCATACAATAAGGACATGAATGAAATGGCCTTGTTAGTGTGCTGGAGCACTACATCCACAAGCAGGAGTGGGACCAGGCATCTTTTGCATAGCCAGGCATCTCAATGCATGAGACAAAACAGGAGACTTACTTAATAACCTTCACAATTCAGCCAAAACCCATGTGTGCCAGCTAAAATCCTGACAGTGATTTGAAAGATTTCATATTTGCAATCCTTCTCCCTCAGACTTCATCTTCCCTGCTTTTATGACAGCACTGTGAATCTCAACTTCATCTCCCACGAATTCACTCCTAAATGAATGGTTAATTGAGTGACACATGCAAGTCTCATTACTGCGATGTTCCAAACCCCATTGCAAGACATTGCACATTGCAAAGGTCAGGTTAAAAATTAAGGCAATATTAGTTACATGAACAAACAATTCCTTCAGCCAATTCAAGCTACTGAAGACTGCTCTGTTAGATTGTTTTAACACACAAAAGATGATTTTGATTTCCCAAATGGAAATCTTAGAAGCTAAATTTCAGCAGAAAAGTTTGGTAATAAAACTCTGATAACCTCTAAAATCAAAGACAGTGATATAATAATGACAATATTAGCATACAATGAAAATAGTAGTAGCTTACTGAGACAAAAAAAAAAACGTGTTTCATTTTCTAGAGGCTCTTATATAAAAGTAAAAATAGATCTGTATCAGTAACAGCCTGCATCTGCTACCAAGAGCAAGGATGATTCTGTAAGGATTTCTTCCAGTGTTTCATCACTTAGCACTGGCTGGGATCTTCAAGTGTTCTTACACTGGCAGAGACAGTTATGTGAAATATGTATCAAAGAGAAGCACTAAATACATATAAACTCATCTTTAAGAGACAAGTAACTCTGCACTGTAATTTAAAAGCACATGAAATAACTGCCTCTGTACCTCAGTCACTGCAATTGCATTGAAGATAGCAGCATTGACCGTAATGATCTTTCTGTATAAGTCAAGATGTCAAAGCCATTTTTATAGGATCTCTGCTACAATTCAACACATTGTCCTGCCCTTGTATGATAAGTTGTAAAGGAAGATCATTCAAGATACCAAGAGAAACAGACCTCTTATCCCAACAGAAAAAAAGTCTTTTCCAGAGGTAAAAAGTTTCAAAAGTTCAAAACTGATTCCTCAGTCGTAACTAATCATTGCCACTTTCCTGGTTCTTTTTCCCCTCTTACTTCACGAAATAATATATCTGGACCACTTCCTTTTCAGATATGTTCAGAGAGTCCTTCACTATTCAAAAGTCACTCATAAGAAATAATAATAGTCAATGAATAAGAAACCCTAAAGTATGGAAATACCAGGAAATAAGTTACAATTAACATTAAAAATCCTCATGTGCTGGCAAACCAGTGACTTCTCACATCTGCACTCCCTTTTTGAGCTCTCCTCTCTTACACCACATTGGGAGCTCCTCTGACTTTCCAGCAAGGCAGAGTCCTCACCAGAGCTCAGCCCCGCACTCAGTGCCTGCTGTTTCAGAAACAGCAGCGATCGCCTCACAACATCAATGCTGCAGTGCCAGCAAGGAGTTCTTAAAAATTGTTACAACGTTAAGGAACTTAAGACATGAGTCACTTTTGCTCTTCCAGTCTCACAACAGATTACATAAAGACATGTTTTCCAACAAAACCATTTGTCATTATCTCCAGATTTCAGACAACCCCTTACTGGATTTTCATGAACTACAGTAGGAAAGTAGAAGTATCCAGTTAGCAAAAATGTAATTCAATAAATGCATGGAATGCAGCTGGTTCAAGTGTGCAAGACTGCTTAATTCAGAGACTATAGTGGATCACTAAAGTCTGGCTTATTATTGACCTATTATTACTGTTGTCCTCAAATACATTCAGGTCTATTGCTTGCTATTTTTTATAAGCACCACATAACATCTGCTTATAATTTTACATCTTATGCTCAAAATCATTTTATGAACCCACTATTATGAGGTTGTTTTCCCATTTATCATATGAGCTATTAAAATTTTTAAACTGACCATCATTCAATGTGCTGGATAATAAAATCTCAGTGAGATTTTATAGTGTTAGAAAGTTGAGTTTCAGGCATGAACCCCAAAATATTTCTGAATATTTGGTGAGACATCAACAGACACCATTATGCATATTTTTTTCTTTTAAGTACAGAGAGACAAGTAAGAGCATCTGTTTTGAACTGCTTGTAGCAATTATTCATGATAGAGACCAACACAATGAAGCACATTAGAATAGCAAGATAAGTTTTCCTACCTTATCTGCCATTATCATGGAGGCCCCGCCATGAATTCCAAGAATTGGAATAGAAGTCTGAGATGAAATAAAATCCAAAATCTGAGCTACTGCCTCCTGATCAGTGTCATCTCCAAAAACCACTCCATGGATCTTGGTGCCTGACATCAAGTCACAAACATGTGTTATGATGCTCTTAGGATCAGTCTGGTTCACAAGAAGGGTCACTACATTGATATCAACAGTCAGGTCTGCTGACATTTCCCTGGTCCAGAGAGCTCTGATATCTCTCTCTGTTATATACTTGGTCCTTCCCAGAATCACTGCAATGTTCAGGATGGGATAATTTTTCTCTGCTCCACGAACAAGATCCAAAGGCGCCAGAAGAGCTTGGAGTACCAGGAGAGCACAGCCAATTTTCCTCATCTTTGCCAGCTTTATCCCCTGTAAAAGCGATCACATTGTATGAGAAGAACATAGAGAAAAAAATATATACTGTATATCTTCAATGAAGGTTTTAAACAGAAAGCTTCTGAGTATAATGCAAACTTTAGCAGCTTTTTATAATGCATTCTTCACCTCAGATCCAAATCAAGCCTCTTATATCCCATCAAAAACTTGGCTTGATAATGACAATATTACAGCTGGGTCTCCCACAAGCAGGGCAAAAAATGCAGAAGTTCAGAGAAAAGACCCATTAACATTCCTCCTGGATAGCCAACAAAATTAAAATGACTGACATCATTTAAAAAAAAAAGACACTATCATCATTCTCTTTAACCTTGCTGTGCTAAAACAGGTAAAGCAAATCTATTTTCCTTCATCCTGGACATCTGTTTAAACTTTAGTCACAGTCTAAGAGGGAGAGGTATTCTAGCTCAGAATGAGAGAAGTGAGCCAGAGGTCTGCTGGAAACCCCAGTCCACATACTCCTTACATCTCACAGCAACCCAAACCCATGCTGTTTTATTTCTGAAGATCTCTCCCAGGGAGCTGCTGCTCAAGGAATCCTACTGCATTTCTGGAGCAGATTTAAAAGCAAGATATTCTATCTTAAATCTTTTCCATCCTCTCATGCAGCATTCAGAACTTGAGCCTCTGAGAACTGCTGATCTCGGACACAAAGTTGTCCCTAGAGTTGAAGGGGAGGGTGTTCCATAAATGAGCATCACTGCATTGGTTACCTCATATCTTCACTGAATCTCTGTAGGGGGCTGAATATAGACGGAGTAGGATGGGGAGAGAGATGAGCCACAGAAGGGATCTGAACTATCTGAAGGAGGGAGAAGGAGAGAAGGTCTGACTCTACAATATCTCCCCCTGTTTCTGTGCCCCGAGGGATTTCCACCCCCATAACTGGCTCTCTGCTAGCTGCAAGAAGGGAGTCCCTGTGCCACATAAAGCCAAGCTTATTGCAAAGCGTCACGCAGAACACATAAGCGGGGCTGTCCAATCAGGGTGGCATTTTTCAGATCTCCCCTCTCATCCTGCCAGCCCTATCTCCATCCTCAGTCAGAGCCGTCTGCTGCTGAAACACACAGCCAGACACGGGCTTGCAGCATCACCACCTCCTCTCGGGGCACACAAGGAGACGAGCACCCGACAGTGCATTTAACAGCACATCAGTGCCCCTGTGCTACCCGATTGCACCGCGGGCCAGGCTCCCACCGACCGCCGCCACACCGGCGGCGGCACGGAGCGCGGCGCAGCAGCAAACCCAAACGCCCCAGCTGCCCCCGAGCCCGAGGAAGGCTCCCGGGCCCTGCGAGCCCCCGGCCCGGCCCGGCCCGGCCCGGCCCGCCGCGGGCNTGGCGCGAGGGCGCCCCCCTGCGGGCGCGGGGCCGCACCTACCCAGCGCCTCAGGAGACGGAGCGGCGGCGGCTGCCGGAGGTGCCGGTGCTGCTGTCGGTGTCGCTGCAGGACATGTCGCGACCGCGGGCATGTCGCGCCCCGCGCTGCCCGGGCTCAGGGGCGGCCTCCGCGCCGCTGGCCGCACGCGTGATCCCCGCCGCAGCCTGCGAGCGACATCGCATCCCGGGAGGGCAGCTACGCGGACAGGGAGACAGGCAAGGGGGGGCTGGACACGGGAGGGGAGGGACGGAACGGGACAGCGGGGGGAGAAGAGGAGACGAGGAGAAGCCGTTAGTCAGGTTGCAGAGAAATATACTTCAATCG
>VZTI01003251.1:1518230-1557132 GCA_013397865.1 Struthidea cinerea
GGGGGAGGGGGTGTCAGATCTGGGGGAACGGCGAGAACACTGGGTTTGGGGCACAGGAGTGGCAAACTCGAGCGCTCTCCCCGCAGTAACATCCCCAGCGAAAGGCTGGTAGCCCGGGAAACCCCAGAGTGTTCTTTCCCTTGATGCAGGGGCTGTCAACCAGAAATCCCTGCCGTGGAGCTCAGGGGAATGAATGTGGAGCAGCAGCTTACACACTACAGCCCTAAAAGCTCCGGACTACAGCCAAATATCACAAAAAAGCTCTGTAGAAGTTGGCTCCATCTGCGCATCCCTGCTGTTCCATCCTGCTTTTAACATCCCCCATTTCAAAGCCTTGAGCCTGTTTCTCCGTCTCCCATTCCCCTCTCACAGCCCTGGTGTCAGACCCAGCTGGCCTTAGAGCAACTCTTCCCTCCCTGCCCACACCACAGCCCACCAATACCTTCCTCCACTGCACACTACTGTGCCTTCTCCCTCACTCCATTGCTCTCCTGCTTCTTCCTTTCCAGCATCCTGCTCCAGCTGCCACAACTTATTTGGTTTTGCACAAATGAATGTACCAGCTAAGTACCACAGAGGAATGGCCTCTTCCGTGCTCCATCCTTTACAGCCGTGTTCCTTTCTACCCTGAATACTTCAGAGTAAAGCAAAGTCGCACATTTTGACAGACCTCCCACTCCTACATCAGAGGAAACTTTTGGGTTCAAATAGGATAATGCCAAGTGCCCACTCACTGAAGTTTGCTTTTCACTACATTAAGATGCAGAACACCAAGAAATCTCTCCCAAAGACATTTAACAACACATCAGCTTTACTGCTCTTGACAGTCTCATCATTGAATTCCCCAATAGGTCTATGCCTGGTTTTTTTTCTCCTGTGAAAGATCTCACCTTCTAACTTATTTAGAGATTACTTCCTCAGACATTACATTACTCTTTCTAAGCAAAGCAATTAAGCAGCTACAACTGCCTCTTTTTTTTTAATGTTTGATGTTTTAATGCATCTCTGCATTTCACCCTGGATGCACATTTTCCCTCTGTAAATATTACAGTGATGTTTGTCACGGTTACTGGAGATGAGGTTGCAGTTCCATCCTTGTGTAAGGGTTATTTCAGTGTTATCATTCAGGATATTTACTGGAACAGCAGCAAAAACTGATTCAAAATCCTCAAATGCAAGTGAAATTCACAATGGTGAAAAATTGCAGCTCTAACATTAGCACATGTTTAAAATATAAAAAGGGACATGGTGTTTTCGGAAAATACTTGGTATACAATATACTGTGTACAATACACTGGCTGAGTCTAATGGTGTGAAAGACCAATACAAGAAATAGCCACATTTTCTAACTTCAGAGCTATACGATTTTCATTAAACTAAATTTAGAAATAATTTAGCATTATTTTCAAATATTTTTCCTCAATTACTCTCATAAAATTTTTTGAAATATCATTATAAAACAGTCCAAATTCACAAATTAGAATTAAAATAGAACATATTAAAAGTTTGTGCAAACACAGTGCTATTAATCTTGGCAATACATATGCAGTCTTCCCAAAAGCCTCACCAAATTCAAGCGGATTACTGCCTACAGAATTGGGTAAATGCTGCAAAATTAAGACTGCTGCTTTCATAGACGTTCACGCTCCATCTCTAGGTATATTTGCACAGTTTTAAAATTAAAGAGCTGCAAACATGGTAAGATGTCAATTTCACTCAGCAGAAACAAGAAAACAAAACCTGCATTTAAGTGTCTAACCCTTGTAAATTTTGTGTAAGGGGACACTTACTTCAAAAGCAGTGTAACAAACACTAACATCCCAGCACTTGGGGCACTGAGCATTTTCATGGACATTTATTCTGGAAGGCAGATGGATTGATCCCTAAATGACTGCCTTCTCCATATGGGCAGCTCTGCACTTTTCTAAAAGCTACAACACACGTTCAAGAAGTTTGGAGTTTGGAGTCATGCATCCAAACCTGGAGTTTCCCTACCAGACCTGCCTCCTACATAAACACATATTTAAAGGTCAGGAACTTTCTTCTTACTCTGTTCCTTCTAAAATAACATTAAATTGCAAAAAGGTTTCCTCTTTCTGAAAAGGACCTGTTGCAGAGAGCACTTGCCAACAGAAACAAGCAGCCAAATTATCAGGTACAAGCAATGTTTCCAAAGCAGGGTCCAGTGATCTGGCACAAGGCAGATTTCTGTCTCTGTTGCTGACTCCTTAGGGAGTGACACTAACTTCCTCTCTATTTGCTTTACAGTACCAGCTGAAAGATGCTTAACCTCAGACATGTTAGACAGCTAAATTAAAAGGCAAATTTAACCTCCAGATTCCAGAAAACAACTCTGGGATTTTCCTCTCGCTTTTAGAAAGTGCACTGTTAAGTAAGCTAAGTATAATCATGCTCTTTAAAGAACCAAAATTCTTCTCATGAAATTACACCAAAATTAGTCAAAAAAATACTTTAATACATCAGATGTCACGTTATTGCCACACTACTATCAATAGAGTTAGTCTTCGTGGCAACAGTTTGACAATTTGAGAGATGTCTCAAACAAATTTCAGATTTCCTCAATAATCCTTGCAACATGAAAATTCCATTGCACACAACTTCGTAAGTTTTATGAAACAAAATTGTAATGAGGTATTACAGGTTAAGGGAGAGAAACTCACTTGGAATTTTTTCCAAATTTAAAAATGTTTCTAGTTCCAGAAATAAACTACTTTTACATTTAGGGACTATTGCTGTAACTACTAACAATTCATTTATATGCTTCTTATCTGCCACAAATGTCTGAATTTCACCTACCCTGACAAATCTCTCCACCAGGAATCAAAAGTGACATTGATGCAAAGTCACTTTTCAGTACTGCACAGGATCAGGTCTGAAATGAAAACACTTGACTCAACAAAAACTTAATGCATAGCAAACAAGGATACAGTAACATAAATTTACTCTTGGGAGGCGGAAAAGTTACTTACATGCTAAACGGAATCAAAGTAAAAAAGGGAAAGAACTCAATTGTTTTCAAACTTGCTAAAACATTTTGTCACAGATGGCCCTCTTATTGAAAACTGGCATAGCTCCTCATTTGGCAGTGCTCTTTCTTGCACAATTTACCAAGTCATGCATGAAATGATGGCCTTAAGCTACTCTCAGTTTTGCAAAGGACATGAGCTAGCTGCCATGGAAAAAAAGGAGGCAACATCACTGAGTGGAGCTTGAGGCTGTTACAGCACTTCAGCATCTCTGCAAACAACCCCCAGCAAGGAAGGAACACAGCAGAGGCCGCTCAGCCAAAATTGCTCCTTTCCATCTCACCTCTGATTATTAGAGTTATTCAGGATTCACCAGGATTGTGTCTCTGACTCTTTTGTAATCAGTTTCCCATATCAACTTAATCTTCAGATGTATTTCCAAACTCTTCTATGCAGCTCCCAAGAGGAATTCTTTTTCTGGGAAATCACTGAATTAGTGAAACCTAACTCTGAGGGTCAAAACAGAATTTCATAATGAACTCTGTACTTTTTAATTAAGGCTGCTCTATTAACAAAGATCTGTGCCACAGCAATGCAGTCCTGTACACCACATCAATACCAATCCCATTACACACTGAACTGCCTGCACAAGGCCGGCGCTTCAGGGAACTGAATCAGGTAAATACTAGTTTAAGACTGCTTCTCTTATTCCCTTGCTGCACTCCCCCATCAGAAATTGGGAAATATTAGTATATTTCTAACAAAATCTTCTAGGAACACCCAAGAAAACACCTGAGCACTGCATGGCCAGCACATCTTATTCATTAACGTCTACAGCAGTGAAGGAACAGTCAAAAATTGCCATTATTTATTTAGGGCCAGAATATGATCTCCTAATCCTCGCTGAATTTAGTAACTAAAGTGGTAAGCCTTTACAAACCAGAATTTTTAAAAACACCATTTGAAGCCTCCTCTTCAGTCACCTTAAGCCATACAAATCTGCCTCATGTATCTATTATGGACAGCATGATGAGCCTCCCAGACAAGCAGTTACTACCTAGTATTAGTCTACCTAAAGGATGCTTAGATTTTGGAAGTGTATAATGACAGCTCTTACCTCACATGGAACATCCTGTGTGGCCCCACATTTGATGTGGTCTACCTTTACATAGATTTTATATAACTAAAAAGACCCCTGTGTATACAGCTGATGCATATTTTCAAATAAGTTAGAGATCACTATAATTGTGATCTTTTGATGAAACATACTCCTGCATTAGGTATTCAAGGGGCTGGATAGACTCCTTAAGCTTGAAAATAATAATTAGAAAAATACCTTATGAATCTTGAAGACAGGTACTTGTCTTTACTAATATTAGTACTACTTGTAAAACAAGCTTTCATGGAATATTATGTTATTTCATATAAAATTTGTTTTAACATGAAAAAAATTACTACTTATGACTGATAAGAGCCAGCAGTGACCCCCTCACACATTGTTCATTGGCAGAACTTGTTTGCTAAAAGAAAGTTGTACCGAGTGGGAAGCACCAAAATGCCTACATTGCATCTGCTTCTCAGTGCTTCACTAAGCAAATTCTTACAGAGTTGAGACTTCTCTAAATCTAGAAAATCAAATTTAGTAAAGGTCAGTGGAAGCTTCTTATCAGCGAAAAGTTACCTCAGCTCTCGCTGGAAGATATTTTTAAGATGAGTAGTATTTTGCTCCCTGCATCCAACCCATCTCTCAATTGTAGGCACTGGCTCTATTAAAACTAGGTGCTAAAGGCTCATGAGACATCTGAGCCAGTAGGAATAGATCCAAGATAGAAAAATCCCCCTTGAACTTAAATTACAGTTCCACATGATGAGTCAGAGCCTTCTGTCACCTATTTGTGCCATACTGGCTACATGGCTTCTGTTCATATACAGGAACGCTATTGAGCCACTTGAGTACAAGTTTTCTTTGAAGTGCAGTTATCATGGTGCTTCTAGGTCCTGCATTTTGTCTGCTCTTGCTCCAAAGAAACCCCATTTTTTGCTTTCTGTAGAAAGAATGCCTCTTGCTTTTCCCTGCTGAAGGAGAATTCCAGGCTGCAGTGATAATCACAACTGGGATTATCAGCAGATCTAATTAGTTTCATTCTATTGTATTTACAAACCTTGACTTTATCTCACTGGTGGAAACAAAGAGCAAGACAAAGGGGCTTTTTAAATAAAATAACATACTAAAACACATTTGTCTCCTACCTAAAATGCAGGCTTAGCTTACCCAGATGACCACATTTCTAGGAACTGATACCCAAATCAATTACCATAGTTCCGAAATGTCTTCCCAAAAAAAAAAAATCAAATGCTATTTCACCTACCTCTAAACTCTTGTCTGACTGATGGGTAGCTCTGCAACCTAAAATAACTGGCGTCTGCTTTTTATGGCAGGGGAGGTCAAATTGGATGGAAGAAGGAAGGATTCAAGGAATTTTTTCAGGTTGCTAGAAACACAGGAATGTCTTCTCTCTTGTCTACTTGTAAGGTTACTCACAGAGTTAATCCTTAGGAGGAGACATGCCTTTTGTTTGTGGTGGTTTCTTTACGGTCAAAAGATACAGGTTTAAACAGGTCTTTTTCCAAAAGAGTTACTGTCAAGAATCCTATTCTTCCCTCCTCTCCTGTCCTAATGGGACAAAAGAAAATAATTCCTGTATGAATTCTGCAAAGAGGGGTCAAGGACTGGGAAGTTCCTAGTTCTCCAGGTGACACAGAATATATTCAAAATTGCTTTGAGAAAGAATTCAAGTTCAGAGGCTGAGATTAAGAGGATCCTATAGGTGGGAGCCTCAGTTATACCTGGGAGGAGGATGCTGACCACAGATTTGCTGCTCTCTGATCTTTCCAAGCTCGGTCAACATTCAAGAAAGTTCTATCCACTTTCAATGACAAAAGTAACTTGCAGAAAGATTTGTGTGGTTTTGATATTTGAACACAGATACCTAAATGCATTTTAAATTTTTATGCACATAAGTGCACCCTCTCTGATAAACTTTATAATAGCCATTAAGAAATATAAAACACAAAAAAAAGTAATTTTTTTTCCAAATAAAGAGCCTTCTATGATTTGCAGGAATGACTTAATAAAGGTGACTTCATTAGAGCAACTTAAACAGAGAAACTAAATCTATACTTACATTAATGACATTCTTTGCATTGAGATCAACTACTTTTTTAAATACCATTGGCTAAACAAGATCTGATATATCAACACAAGTATTTAAACTTCTGAAACTCATAAGATACTCAAGTATGTATTTTGAACTATAAATATCCTGTTTTGTTTTACCTGACCATCTACATACTGTGCAAACATTCAGCAACATTCAAACACAGGGAGGACTGGGGTTTTTTTAAGCAACAATTCTATACAAGAATCATTAAAAAATATACAAACATCTGAAGATATTTCACCAACTTATTAAAAAAAAAGTCCCAGAGCCACTTCTGGAATTAATATACGATTGCTAATTTTTATAAGCCAATTAACGGTAATCTCACTCGGCAGACGGCTGTATGCTATCTACCCTCACACAACTATTTCTGTTCCCACCAGTCCTTTCTATCACACAGATTCCAAAATAACTGTGATATATGTAGGAACAAGAATATTTCTCTAGTTTAAAGCCTGCCAGATCTTATCTTTCATCTGCAAAGATCAGACAGATTTCTTGCTTTCTTGATTTTAGCCAGAAAGCTAAAATGATGGAAGATAACCAAAAAGAGAAGATTTTCTTTTTAGACTGCCTTGCTGAGTGGGGAACAATGCTCTCTCATCCAAGGTACACAACACTGGACAAGGGTTCAGGAGCTACTCCATCTGGTTTTACCTTGTATTGCCTTCACCTTTACATAGGCTCTCCTATCAAAATCCAAAGAAATGTCAGTATTTGCAGGACAAACAGCATTTTCTTATGCAGTATCCCAAGAAGCAGGTACTGAATATAACATCTATATTCTTTTAAAAAGCTTCAAAACACATTGGGTTTATATTCACCCCAAGTATTACAGTAATAACCACTTAACCTTAGTGATCTAGCTCACATTTGTTTCATGGCTCCAAGTTTTCCGTGATGCAAGTCTGAAAACTTTAAACATTGCATTTTTTACCAACTGACTTTTCATCTCTGCTGGTTATCAACATTCATCCTTGAATGCAGGTGAAAGAGCTGTTCATCCCAAACACTTCAAGGTTCAAAAACAAAATGAAAAATAGACTATGTTTACTCTCTGCAGAATTTTCAGCTTTCATTCTTACCCCAGATGAACAAAATTATTTTTAAAAACACTAATTCCTAGACTGGCTGTACACTCCAAGAGTAAGTTATAAGGTTGAAAGGGGTGAATTTTGTTTTCACTAATCCCATTTTGGGGATGAGACAGGGACATCTTAATGCTCTGAACTAGGAATTGGCTCAGTTTTCAGACAGGAGGCATGGAGTGGGGTTTAAGGAGTTCATTTTAACCCTTCATTATTTTGAAAATGTCTTCCTATCATTTACAAGGGTTCTGTTGGTGCCTTACCTTCTGCAAACCTTTGCAGCTCCACCAGTCATCAGCACGCACAGCTGCATAAAGACATTTACAGATGTTCACCTTAGCTCATCTAGAACATCTGTTTCACTTACTCAAGTTCTGTGCCCTGAAAAACACTATGGTATTCGAAAAAGGCAAAATTCCCTGATGCTGACAAACCTGACAGCTTTGATGTTTAGCATAGCCAGTTCTTCCCAATTTATGGTCATTAAAACATCACCATCATCACTTATACAGGTACTTCCGAGTTCAGTATTACTGAAGAGACTACAGGAGGATAAAGAAACCCCCAAAAGAAATGCCCTCCAAGAATCTTGGGGGGGGGGGATATTCTGAAGAAAAATAAAAAAAAGAACACCCAACCATCCTCTTAATGACCAAGACTTCTATTCCTTAAGCAATCACCCAAATTATCTATATACAAAACTGTACTATCTCAAAATACATCTTGTCATGCACACAGCATAATATATATACTCTAAATATACCCCATCACATCAGGCAAGATTGCTGAATAATTTTGATAATTTTTCTTTTATCCAACCAACCAGACTAGGTCCATGAAGGTTTGGTACTTTAAACACATGTTAAGCTTTCATGACTCTCTTAGAAGCTTTGAGATAATCTGCTTCTTACCTTGATCTATACCTGTGTTTTGTCTGTGAATTGTTAACTCAGTGCAGTGGAGCATTGGCAGGTCCAATGTCTTCACCAGCACAACAGCACTTTAGTAAACAAAACTGTATTTTGCTCCTTGAAGTTCAATAAACTGCTGAATTAAACCTCATATCAAGATGATCAATTAAGGCATAGACTGCTGAGAGAGGAACGCATAGGCAGGAATAAAGCTCAGGTTCTATGGATAAATGAATAGTATTTTCTCAGATTATTTTCCAAATAAGTTAATTTTTTAAATGTGAGGAATAAACACATACTAGATCTGGCAAATCAGCACAGATCTGAAGCCTTTGATTTTATATATAAATCCATAAAAGACACTAGCTTATAATAGAACAGAACATTAAGTCAAAATTCTAACTTAACTTATAAATATAATAGCATGAAGCACTCAATTTCTAAAAGAAAGATAATAAAGGTAATAAATTTCTTCTTTAAAAGGCAAGTGATTAATCGTCTATAAACTCAGCAGTTATTTTACTGATAAACTGCACCAAGGGGATTACTGCAGAAAAGAATTGTTTCCCTTATGTTTCTTATATTGAAATTACTTTTTGTGTATTCCTGCAGGAAAGGGCACAGGTCATTACAATCTGATTTACCATTTAAAATAAGGTCTGATATGACAGTTGTTCACTTACACCAAGATGCAGACTCAACCTACACAGCCATGTCTCAGACCATGCCCTGCAGCAGCTAAATAAACACACTAACGTGTCACACACAGATCCATCCCAGCAACTACAGAGAATGCGGAGAACCCAACACATCCTCCAGAAGGACATGCACACTGAAAGTCTGTACATCCATCACCTTTGGAGTATGTGATTGTTAATCTAACCATATGAAATCACGGCTATTCTTAGCATCGAGTACGTCACCGTATAAAATGCTGCTCTTGAGGTGTCATATGCTCAGAATAATTTACTTCATTCACAAGAGCTTCTGAATAGTTAAAGCTCTGGCTAAATCCCAGAATTCCTCTTTAACTACTCTTAGCAAGCTGAACAGCATCCCAGTGTTTGACCTCCCTCTGAGAAAAGGAAAGGGAACAGAGGGATATAATCCACTCCCTAAAACGGATGGAAAGATGGTCTAAAAGTCAAAGGACATTAAAACTACTCAAGGGGACAAAAAGCAGCTCCATACATTACCTTGCATGGCAATTACCTAACAAATGCTGCACGTCACCCAAGAGCAGCAGTCTTGCATAAGCACAGAGCAACTGCACGCTGTACCTTGTTCTATAGGAAAGGTAAACTTAGAACCTCCAGTCAGCTATTTCAGCAGTTACCATGCCTTCCAACTGCAGCACAACGATGACTAAGCTCGTTAAAATTGTCTTCCGTACAGGTTGCTTATAGATTCATTGGTACTAATTCCACACAGTGAGAATTCCTCTGTTCCTATGTGGTGTAAATGCCACTCTTCGAGTCTCTTACACTTCTGTAGGCAGCAGTGAAATGATTCATTGGAACCTTAAATTGTGCTCAAATCAAACACTTAACATTGTTTCAGGCCAAGTTTAAAATCCAGGCCTGCAGCTGTACTGCTGTTTCTCAGTTGGATCTAGAACACTCATCTATAATGTTTCCCGGCTGGACACTTCATTATAAATCCTGTTGCATGAGCCAAGGAAAAAAAATCTCTGTGGTTCTCTCCAGCTGTCAAAAAAGTAAGTTCAGAATGATACCAAACATATGACTAGGTCATATTTGTCCTCAGAGCAAAATTCTAGCCACCATATCGAAAAATTCCCCCCATCTGTACTAATATTTAGAGAGAATCAGTTGGATAGAACACCAAGGCAGATTATTCTAGTCAACGGCATTATTTTGAAAAATAAAGTCTATCCTACATGAAATAGTCCAAAGCTACATTATGCATAAGCAAGTTATTTTAGCTTGATTCTGCATGGAAACTACATTCAAAACTGGGTTGAAGGTTTCCAGTGCACAGCTATATTTATATTGTTTACACAAAAACGATTTGAGAAGCTATCCACATAGTGTCCACATCAAATTACTTTGTCAAGGTATGATCTGTAACTACTCTTGAGTCATTAGCATGCAGCCTTGATTACTTAGTACGCATCTAACCACAGGAAAGGAAAACAAATCACATTACCTCATGCTGATTTAAAAATTGTTACTGGTGTAACGTGATGTAAACTGACAATGCATTGCAGTTCCAGCACTGCATTGCATCAGAGGTGAAGCAAACAGGCAAAGAAACAGCCAGAGCTAAGAATAGCACATTTAACCCTTCAGAGACAGTCACAGTAAGCAGCAAACATAAATTAGGCAGAGCATAGATAGCATTGAAGATAGCATGAAGAAATTTAGGTCTTTACCAGACTAATCTGCTGGGGCATGGGAACATTTATAGAATGTAACAGCCATGCAGTCCCAGCATGTCTGCACATGAACTGCCTTCAAGTACTCTGAAGTACACACACAAGCAAAACAAACAACACATGATGCTTCCCTCCTCCCCTCACCCTGGTAAAAAACTACATCTCAAACCCTTTCTGAATAGAGACCAACATTTCAGTTCACTGCCTGGAGTTTTGAAGTGTTTGCTTTGTCAAATGCAGCACTGGGATTGCTTTATTTCTCCTTATGCTTTTCGAATTATTTGTGAAGGCTGTGGGCATATTCTCTGACCCTTGTCATCTACTTAAGAGCATTCCAAGTTTGTAAGTAGAGCTGTATCTTCCTTCCCTTTAAAAGTTTACAGCTGTATTACTGCCATAACCTGCCTGCAAATTTCTGGAGGGGAATGAAAACAAGGGACAGAAAACAGATACAGAGAGAGTATCCCTCTCCCCTCCTCTACACACAGAGCTCAAATAAGATTGTTCAGGTTTTGACTGCCATTCCCAAAGTCACACCTGAGTTTGTATTTTCATTCACTGTATAAGTTTTAAATTCATGCGATTTTTCCTTTATGAGATTTTGAGAAAAGGCTTGAAAAGAAACCTAAGGTATAGCCAAAGCAAGCTGAGTCCCACTGAAACACAGGCTTCAGCTATTTCACATCTTCCTAAGTGTTAGTGCCATCACAAGCGATGAACCAAGTCTTTATATGACAAGACAAACAGAAGAATCTTTTTACCAACCACTTTTATCCCACTGCTTCAGCACTGGGAGCATGGGTTTGAGTTTGCACCTCAGTCCTGAAAATTGCCATCACTTTAAACAGGTGAAAAGGCACTATGTGGAAGGGAAAGATGCTGCAGCACATGCCCAGAACATAACCTGGCTATGACTCCTAACTCTTCCACATCACATACTTTTCTTCCAGCAGATGAGCATTTCTGTATGTGCAATCAGTGTGAACCAAATTTACCCTGCCTTTACAAAAACATTTAAAATTTATGGCTGAGAGAAGCAAAGTGATCTCTGTGCAGAAGTCAGGATGGAAAAGAAAAAATTAATGTGTGGAATTTTCTGACTAGAGAGATGTTCCTCACTTGTTGTATTTCAGCATCTCACAGTCTCTTAATACGGTTATCCACAAAACTCTTGTGATGGAGAAAAGGAGCAAATGTTTTTCCATCATCTTTCTTGGTGATGAGTCAGTCTCCTTTTTCCTCAACTTCTTTATCCTTACATAATATTACATAATAATATAGAAGTGTTCTATTTCCCATCAAGGAATATCTTGCATGTTTTTAAACACATTAAAGCAAATTTACTTTGAAGCTTTGAATTGTTTGTAGCTTCCCCCAAAAGATGCATTGCAAATATCACTGTGTAAATGAAGGATATTTTCAGTTCAGTGGTTAATGCAAGGACAGGAAAACAATTTTGTACACT
Organism: Struthidea cinerea; assembly: GCA_013397865.1. Lineage (NCBI taxonomy): Eukaryota > Metazoa > Chordata > Aves > Passeriformes > Corcoracidae > Struthidea > Struthidea cinerea. The sequence continues at coordinate 1,530,301 of VZTI01003251.1, forward strand.
TTAAACCCAAACTTGACTTTGAAGGAAATGCTGGGATATTAACCCTTAAACAGCTATCTAAGCAAGATAACATTGTTTCAGAAACAACAGGTTAAAATAATTTATGTAACAACTGGACAATTTAAATAGGATTAAATAACAATATAATACCTTTGGCTGACCCAAATCTGTGTCTACTGAATAAATAAATGGCCAGAAAAAAAGTATGTCCCAGTTCTACTCCTAAGTAGAACACATTAAAAACTTTTTTCTTTAGGTACCCCTTTTACTGTCCTGACTTCTCAAGAAAAGTGCTGATCCTGTAGGATCCCAGCACCTCCAGAGAAGGTTCCTCTGCCTTCCTCATTAAGTATTTTGAGGAGATCAGAGAGAGGATTAATTGCTGTTAACCACTAAAAGTACACCACAGCATTTATCTTACAAGCCTTACCAGCAGGGAGGGCAATCTCTATGCACAGACTATTAAATACTTTTCTCCATCATCAGGACATTGTTGGGAATGTTAACCACTACCTCTGATATCAGAGAGTATGAATAAACAAAATTGCACTTAAAAAATTATTTGTTGTTTAAGGAACTTAGTTTAAATCATAAAAATATTCCCCAATAAATCCAGTTCAAATTAATAGGACAGATCCTATGTCCCAGGGAGAGAAGGCATAATTGGTACAGAATTTCAACAGACGAGCTCCATGTTAAAACATCAGAGCAACATCACCATAGCAAGTTCAAATTTTGAAGCAAGTAAGCAAAGGGAAAAGAAATTCAACATTTTATTTTAATCAGCATATATACTGTTAATAGAGACTTAATGATATCAGCAACTCCAAGATGCAATAACCTGATCATTACAGAGGGGGCACAAGATTGGTTTATTTATAAGATTATCATGGACACTTACAGCACATATGAATATTTTTAATTGTTGTGATGCATAATCACAATAAATTCATCTACCAGTGAGCAGATTTTCCTTTTACATAGTGACACTGTAATAGACCACTGAAGAAGGTCAGACAGTTTCTCTTTGCCTCGTTCATTTCTGCTCTTTCAAAGCTGTAACAGTATTTGTAGGTGTCACCATTCTGCACAAACTGAAGGGCAAGACCACGCCATAAGCAACTACCAGTGCTTAAAGCTGCTTGAGAAGGTCTGTACAGCTTCATTTGGTAAAGAACAGTAATTTCTTCTCAACTCATGAGATGCTGGCTATTCTGTTTGTAATGGATGATTCCCCTCTCTCCATACCTGAAAGGCTGAATTTAGGGTTTTTTGTTTGTTTGTTTTGTCCTAGTTTCATTATTATAAATTATTACGTTTGAATCAGCTTTTGACCTAGATCCTAAAAAATGGATATTTCTAAGCAAGCATTCAGAGCTCACATATTCTGTGACAACCACAATTCTGGGACACAAGCTTAGATTAATGCAGAGAGGGGGGAAAAGTATTGGGAAGTGGGTAATGACATTTCTTCCAGCTAATCTGAAACTGAAAGGGACAACAAGTGAACACAAAAACCACTAGACTTGTAATGAAGAAACAGGCAAAATCAGTAAATCAGCTGTACTAAATAGCTACAATCCAGAATGCTGCATTCAGGGCCAGAAGAAATCTCTTTGCTCAGCAGGAATGAGAAAAGGTCTACAGCAAGAACCTCCCGTTTAAAAAACCTAAGCTACATACAACTAATTTTCAGAACTCACAGGATAGCAGAAAGTCATCTAATGGTTTGTTCAGAAGCACAAATTTCATCAGCTAAAAAAAGTCAGTTTCCACACAATCAGTCCCAGTACCCAGCAGATAAAACAGATGGGTCACTGGCCATTCACAGCCCATTTCCATGATATGCATTCTTGAGGTCTATAAATAACCGAGTAGGGACACCTGCTTCCTGGCAGCGCAGTAGAAGTGCCTCTGTTCTTTTCTACTTTCATCACGTTCATTATGGATAAGGATAAAAAGGATAAACACAATCAAACAATAGAAGTTTCTTTTCCAAGACAACACATAATCTGCCACTCCAGCCTCAGAACAAGCAGCAAACATGTGCCACCCATTCACTTGGCTGAAAAATGTTCATCTCCCAAATTAAACATACTCAAGGGAATTCATACAGGGGGGGTATTTTATTTTCATTTTATTTCTCCTTCTAGTAATTGCACTGAAATCACTACTAAACTGCTACTTATCCTTCAAGTATGCATATTCTTTCTACTAAATGTTACTTGCTTTTTTGTTTAAAATTTTAAGTCAGAAAATGTCATTCTGTAAAAAAAAAAATAATAAATTGGAGAGTGACTCTGGCCAGTGAATTCATTCCTTCTGAAAAACCCATAGGAGCCACCGTTTAGGGTAAAAAGATGGATAATTTCTGGTGGACCTGCCAAAGGCAACTGTGGCCTTCCGCTGCGGCCACAAACAAGCTGGTAAGACAACCTGCTCTCCCAGGATTTCATCGTTTATTCCGTTCCAAACAACTCACCCATGTCTTTGCGAAATTTGTGAACACGAAGCATAAGAGCACATGAAATCCACTGAGCACAGGCAATTGGAGGAGAGGAAGAGATTGCTGCCACTGAACACTGTTCTGTTAAAGTGTTTCAGCTGGGCATGTCCACAGCTGCATTGCCCAAAAGCAAAAGCCAAGAGGCAATATTCTTTCACAATGCATACAGTCAGCACTACCTGCCAGAAGCCCTTTATATCTTCTTTCTTTTATTCCAACCACTTGTACCTTTTTTGCAGATCTGGATAAAATAACTCCTCCCTCTCAAGATTTACAACCTCAAAACCCATCCACCCTTCTTCAAGCATCTCACCTCCTACTCAAACATCATCTTTCTGCTTTGTTTACTTTAGATGCATTTCTTTCAAATTCCCTAACATGTTTTTCTTATGAGCTAATCAACTTCATTTTCCGTTTGGTTTGTTTTCTTCTCCCAGGCTCTCAGTATCTACCTACCCTTCTCACTTCATACCAGAAAGAACATACCAGAAATTTCTCAAAAGGCTGCTCTTCTGGAAAATAAATGTTTCCATAGGGAATACCAGCTTTAATAAAAAAAAATAAAAACCAAACAAAATCCACATTTCCAAATTCCCAGTCAGAAACAGAAAATGGCCCAAAAAAGAAAACACTTCAACAATACTGACCTAAAATACAAAACCTTTGACTCAAAGCCTCATTTTACAAGAGCCTGGCTCCCAGTTTCAGAGAGCTGGAAGATGGTTTATCTCCATGCAGAGCACGAAAAAAAGTATCAAAGTCTGAAACCAAATTATGCAAAATGAGAAAGTTTCCTGTCTTGCTATACTAACAGTTAACTACGATTTGAAATGAGAACGAAAAACGGAGAACCTAGCTGGGGAATAATCAAAATCCACATTCTTCACAGCCCATACAGTCAGGAAGAATTTAGTCTTCACTAATGACTCATGGGAGTCTCCCTATAATCCCACTCTCACCTTCTTCTCCAATGTTCTATGTACTGTATCTGTTACATGTATTTTATTAATTTTCTTAAGTAGAAACTTCTTCTCTAGCACCTATTTATGAAGTTAATATACAAATAAATACATCAGACAAGCTGCAGACGACTATTTCTGTATTTGCTTCCCATTTTGCATCAGAAGTTGCCCTGAGACAAATCTGTCACACACTTACAACCAAAGTCATTTCTGTCATCATTTGGGCTGCCAGCCCAATTCCATGCAAAATTAAGTGACAATGCAACCAAACCCCTTAAGACTAAGTTTAAAAACAGCCAGCATACGTTCATTCACACCACCAACAATGGCATTAGACCAACTCGGAGTCACAGACTAATGCCCTTCAACCTGCAAGGAATTCTGGCCAAGATCAATAGTAATACCTTATATTACAAAATATGAGCTTGATTTTTCTGCTTAATTGTTTGAACAAAGAGTAAGTACTTTCCTTTCAACAGAGTCATTTATGAAATGAAAAAAGTTACTGTTCTATTACCAAAAAAAAAAAAACTTGTGTCTTCACATTGACTAATAATTATATTGAAAATTTAAATGCTCAGATTTTCGCAAGTGCAGAGCATGAATGTCATAGTCAGCAGTCAGTTCAAGTAACTGTGATTGCTTTAGACATTCCTGATCCAGTACTGATTCAGCAGCAGTAGAAAACATTTATTTACCACTAAAGCAGTTGGGAGGCAGGTATAGCGAACCATTTTAATTAACACTTATTCATCACTACAACATAGACAAAGCATTTTCAAAGGTTTATTTTCCAGCTCTGTATGGGTTCATTTTTAATGATTTCTTTAGCTTTTCTGAATTAATTTAAAAGAATTTCCAACCTACATTTAATATCCTGTCCTTATGGTCACGGCTGAAATAATGTTTTAGAATGAAAGATGGATGATGACCTTCAGTGAACAGTGGTGCTGAGCACTGCCTTGGTGCATGATTCACACCACAGACCATTCTGCAGCTGAATTTACATTGCTCCTGTGCAGCGCTGGGGACACACACAGTAAACTGCCACTGACTAATGGGCAGTTTCTCTACTTTATTTGCAGGCCAAGTAATAAAGCAAAGGGGAATTAATTTGCATTGCCCAAGGATTTTACTCCCTAGCTGACTTCTCCTCTTACTTGGATGCACTTACCTATATGGAGAGGTACCAATAAAGCAAACTCTCTGGAAAAGGTTCATGAATATTACAAGTTCCACAGTCAAGCTCTGCAGTAACTGATAAAGCAAGAGACACCAGAGCACAAATCCCCACTTCATAGCCACCCAGACCAAAAAATATTAGGGACACCAACTGTTTATATTTTAGCTATGTGCACAATCTGAGGCAGTAGGACTCAGTATTTCAAATCAGAGCTTCTTCTCAAATTCAATATAGATTTCACCTAAGTAACAACTGAAATGTGACACCTTGAGATTTCTATACAGCCTTCCTAGGAAACAACTTGAACTTTCTCCATGCCAGATTTTATGTATTTTTCAGGCCATACCTTACTTGGGGCATGATTAGACTTGTGGTTTTTTGGGGTTTGTTTTGGGCCCAGGGTGGAAGTTGGATGTTGCTTGGGTTTGGAATTTTGATATTCACCTATTTCAATAAAAGGAACAGTGAAGATCTCCACAACTGCTTATTCAAGAATTAACTAAACTTGGATTCACAGCAGTTAAGAACACTGATATTCAAGAGACCCTGATTATAAACTCATGCAGAGTCTAAGAAATTAAGCAATAAGTCCTATTTATGGTTAGGGCCTCAAATTTGAAGCCCATCTAAATCTAGTAATTTGCCTCTCTACTGTGTATTACTTTATTCCACATGCTTCATTCTGTTGCTAGTTACAGCTTAGCTGTTTTCCACATTTAAGTATATAATTATAAAGTGACCTTCTTTCAAATGTACCAAGACCTTTAAGAAGCATGTAAGAAACTACTGTCTCATCTCAAGCATTTGAGCCTTGCATGAAATGTAAAAGCAATGGATTTTTGTAAATCAGAGTTAATCAGATGCTTTATATTGGTATGAAAAGGCACATAATATCAGATAAACTAAAATAAATATTTAATTAATTGCTCTTTCAGTTGTCTTTAGTAAGAGGTCAAAATCAACATCTTGCACAAACCTCTTCCTCCTTCTCTTGTCCCTGTGCCCACAAACCCACAGTTCCAAGGAAATCTAGAGCCTTTTATGGTGCAAATACCATAAAAGTAGCTCTGTCACCCGTGGAAAAGGTACACCATGCGCGTTCTGGAGACTAGATTTCCTTTCTTGTATAGGGTAAATGTTCTTGCCACTTTGTGGGTTTTTTTTAAAAAGTGGGAAAGAGCCTTATAAAAACCCCAGATGTTCTAGTGAGCTTCCAACAACTGATGCTACACAGTGTAGCCAGAGTCAGAAAGCATCAGTGATGGCACATGCTGCATCAACTTCAGGAATCTGGTGTACAGAACCCTCAATAAAAACTTTGCAAGTTGTGCAACAGTAGAGCCTCAATGCTTATTTATTCTCAAGAGAATTTGTTACAACAGCTAACTCCACAATCACTGTCAATAAATTTACATCTTCATAGCAAAATCAGAACCCAGGCAAAGGGCAGAGCAGTAGAAAAAAAATGGCCAAAAACGAAACCCTCAATGTTTTGGATAATTTCGAAGCATAAAAAAAACACTGAAAATGAACATCTAAATGCTTTGAACTCCTCTGCTCAGAAAAGAAAATGGATGGGAGGAAATTTCATTGATAAATCAAAGCATCTCTACTGCTCCCATGATCTGAAGTACATTAGCACAACTAAGCCCACCTGACATACCTTTAAATCCAAGCAGCCACCATTTCCTTCTAGAACTACGGAAACATGAACTTGTTATTCCTGAAACATTGCAATTCTCTGTTTACACCACAGAACTCCAGTCTAGTCTCCCATCAGTCACCTCATCCTTAGCTTCAATCTTTGAGCAGTGAGTTAATCTATAAACAAACTGCCTTATTTTAATTCTGAGGCATTCAGATGAGTCAAGGAGGTTGGCAGGCAGTCAGTTTTTCACTGACCTGTAAGCACAACAGGAATTTTAATACCCACTTCACTCATTTAGCTGACCCAATCCTCAACAGCACACTTACTAATTACAGTTTTAAATCCTGTAAAGTAGTTTATCCTTTATTATAATAGCCTATTACAAACACCGAGCTGTAGTGTTGAACACTTTTGGAAAACTGCCTCACTACCAGTTTTTCAGACAGTATCTGCAGTTCTTCCATAAACATTAAAGCGTTATTCTCTTCTCACAGCACATTAGGAAAGAATATAATTAACTTTGTATCAAAAGCATTGCCAAGGTCTTCAAGAGTGGTTAGCATTTTTTTAATGAGAAATGAAAAATAAAATATTCAGGATTTTTCCTAGAATTGAGATCCCTTTTCATGCATCTCCAAACAAGCTCCCAAGAAAGGAAAACACAGAAGAATCACGATTATATTTCAAAAAGCTCCTAGCACTTCCAGATTAAATTAATAAAGAGATCAGAACAGAGATGTCAAGAAAACAAAAAGCATAAACAAGAAAATGCAAAAACTATTTATGGACTTTCTCTGCACAATTTAAGGGAAAAGGTACTTTTACTGTCTTCTGTATCTCACAGTAGAGAATGTAACTATCCCGGCACACTCCATATTGAGTCTCAGGGGTTTGTGTTTGAGCTTGAGGTTTTGGGTTTGGGGGGGGTTCCCATTCTTGAGACATACAGGAACACTGAAATCAACCTCCCTTTGCATTTTGGTTCTCTCCAGCCACCCCCAGACAGGTAGCAAAAAGCACGCCCCCAAGAGCAGTGAGCCAGCAAACTGGAGCTGTGAGGATGAAGCCCACACCTCCTACTGCCATGGGAGCAGCTCTGTGCCAGGCCAGAGGCTGAGCTGAACTCAAAACAACAGTCAGCAAGATTCTGTCGGCCTGCAGCAAAACCAACACAACATTGCCATTGCCAGGCAGGGATCACAGGCTTCATATGAACCCATCCCTTCAAACCTCAGGAGAGGTTTGCACTTGTCTTGGTCTGTCTGGAGATCAAACAGGAGGTGCTATTGCTCGCCTGGTTTTAGTTACAGCTTAGCTTTGTGCAATTGTGCGGTCTCAGACCTATTGTTACAGTAACCACAAGATATTCCTCTGAATAATGTACCATAGTAACAGGTAGTTATGCATTCTAGAATAAACTATTTACAACCCTAGCATAACAATGTAGCATAGAGTAGCTCAGGCACAAGATGACAAAGGGCTTGAAAGTACAAGAACAGGAAATTAAAAGAGATCTCAACTACATTCAGCTCATGAATAGTTGATTACTGGTCCTTAAATGCATGCAAGTTTCAGAGCTGGGTAAAACCAGATATGACAAAAAAACCCAAAGAATAAGCATCCAATACACATATGTATGCAGTATTTATTACTTTTGGGAAATTCATCTGTAATGTGGAATTCCAGACACATGAAGAAAGACTAAGGAGTAAGCATGCACTAGAAAACAAGATCAGCCCCAAGGGGGTGGTTCTACAAGAAGAAAAAACATCATCATCAGTATCAGTTTCCTTCGTGTGAAATGTTCCCAGGCTGTCACTTCCATTCCTTGCCGAGGAAAACTGAAACTGTTGACCTTAGGACACAGAAGGGTGGTAAGTGGATGAATACAAAAGCAGAGGGAAAAAGGAGTAGATACAAAGGTGCATGGAATAGTAACTTTAACTGTACTATGACTGAGACCTTTTCTACAACAGTACTCTCTCTGAAATACTTATTCCTAGGCTAATAATAAGTCTTTGATTAGACTATCAAGACTTTAATTAGGCTAACAATAAATTTCTGGCTTTGCCTTTGCATATGAAGCATTTCTTCAGATCACAAGCTGCACAAGGTGCAGTGCAGCAATTCATGCACCCAGAGGGAGAGTGCACCAGAAAGAACAATTTCAAAAGGGGAAATCCTGAGTGCCAGCTTCTATTTCAAAGCCTCCTCATAAATTTCTACTTAAACAGCCAAATAAAAGAGATCATTTCATAAGCAGTTGCATCACTGATAATAAATGTTTTAATTTCAAGGTTTTTCTGCATATGAATGAGGTATCTAAAAGTAGTTAAAATCACATTTAAAGAGCTGTATTTTTATTACTCAAGAAAAAGTACACAAACCGCTTATTAGCACCAAAATTACACTGACTTAAAATTTATCTCTAAATGAAAATCTGCTAGCAGCTGTGCAGTAAAGACACTTATTAATAAACTGAAGTTAATTTACTTCCCTAGTCATGTGCCTATAAAGCACCCATTTTGGAGATACACTTAAGTATCTCTTGATTTTCTTATCCTGCCAAGTAGTTTCTAGAAAACCAGTGACTTGCTGATCTCTAAAAAGTGGAAGTGGACTAGAAACACTGTCCTAGAAACAATAACTGGGCCTTTTGTAGAAATACCTGGCAAAATTGTTCTGTCTTTACATAAGCTCTCCTACTGTTTTAGACAGAATAGTGATTAGCACACATATGAGTACAGGCTGACATCAGCATTTATACTATCAAGTATAAAAATTAAATACAAGCATGATAAGCAACAATTTTATATTTACTTCATAGCAGTCAAATATCAGTAACAAACTCTACCTGATTATTCAAAATAGTATTCAGGTTAGTGGATTTTTTTTTTTTTTTTCAGAGTAGTAGAGCTAATGGGCTTCTGTTTTTACAGGCACACCCATTCCTTCTGCAAGGAAGTTTTGTTCAAGCAGCTCAGTTTCAGTTATCCAGTTAATCAGCTAGTTAAGCATCCCTCCAGATCAAATAACACTGCACAACGAAAGTAACTTCAAAATTATTGCCAGAGGTCAAGATACTTTTAAGATGTGCAAGGAGTATGGGCAATAGGACAGTACAATATACACAGACCAGGGCTTTCATCAGCATACACAGGCACTACCTAGTTTTTCCATATATATTTCAATAATGAAACCATAAACAAAAATAAGGTAGTCATATGTAAGGAGACCAAGTTAGAAAAGGCAATTCCATTTGGAAGATTTAGAACAGTAATACTGAATACTAGATTTGCTGATCTATGCCTTTTTAAATGCCTGTACATCGGTGGTACACTTGTTTTGTACTCTCTTAGAATATCACCCATCCAGAGCAGGGCCTGGCTTACAGTTACCTACAGAACACTGGGTCTGCCAGTTCTGGCTACCGGAGAATTAGGACCCACTTACAAGCATAAACTTGTAAAGTTTCATTGAATTTCAGGAGACACTGGAGGTGTGTACAGCGAGAATCCCACAGTTAAGGATTCCTGATGAGAGACAGTGGAGATCCTTTAGCCTACCTATTCTCTGAAGAGGATGCAAGTGTTCTGCAATTCAATAATTCTTTTTCCAGAAATTTCACCTTACCATCCAAGATTTGACCAAAAAGCAGTGGAGAAGAGGGGGAAAACAGAGAGGGTAGAAAAGATACTTAAAGGTTTATTTTGCTCACCTGCCACAATCCTAGTTCACAGCTTCACTGCCTGCAGGCAGGACACTATGCAAGCAAGGTACTGAGTCCAACCATACTTCAGGAAATCCTGTTCTCTAAAATGTGACCCAGAGCATTTCTGAAATGAGAGAATCTTTTAAGTGCAATAAGTACAGAAGGATTTTCTTATTACTGTGTTACTGCACACCCAAATCAAATACCTGAGGTTCACGAACTGCAGGAGAGGTAGCACCATTAATACATTTGAACAAATGCTTGAAAATTATTCACTCTGATGATGCCATGAGGTGATTTGACTAGAAACAAACAAAAAAAAAATCACCTGAATTCTTAACATTATGGCACATTCCACAGCTCTGTAACTGTTCTATATAGAAAAGCAATTTTTTTGCCTAGAACAACAAGCATATTAACTAAGCATATAAAAGTAGGATGATATGGCAATCACCTTTAAGATCTCCCAACATAGATTAATATTCAAGTTTAAAAAGCTGAAAGCCACAGCAAACAATTGCAAATACAACCCCAGAATGAGCCACGGACTGCACGGTGCTGTGTTATGACACAGGAGCTGCCACATGAGCTATCAATGAAGGAAGCAGTGCTCTGTCCTCTTCCCCCACAGACATTAAATGAAAATTTAGGACAGGCTGAAGTATTTTGACAAAAGTGCAATGCCAGTCTTAGATGTTGTGTATTACAGAAGGATTCATAAATCCTTGCTCAAGAGAATTGCATTATTTATATAAAGAACTAGATTACTCTGTGCTCTATCTTATATTCATGGAATAGAAGGCTGTGAAAAATGCATACTAATGGAATTTTATTAACACTTTTTATTTCAACTGTCATTATCAGTGAGGTCTACCTGACTAGCACAGCCAAAATCTTCTTCACCATCTGCAAATATATTTCATCTAGTAAACAACATTAAATGAAGTAGTAAAGAATCAAACCTCATTAGAATTTGCAGTTAAAGTAACTGCTAAGCTTCATTTGAACCTCTGGAAACCACTGCAAATTCTCCAAAAGCAACAGCCATCGAGTAGGAGCAGCAAACTGTATTTTTAGTAACATGACAATTTATGCACAATGCTGTTCTGCAACCAAAGCTCTGGGAACAAGAAAAAGTGAAAAAGGGTAAGCTATAAAAGAAAACACTTAATAGGGGGGGAAAAAATGATCAGGAAGTACAGTATTGAAGAATTAATAAGCAAAGTGAAGTATAGGCAAAAAATACAGCTGCTAAAATTTCGGTGAAAAAATTTGTCAGGGACATTGAGCCATTATAATAATGGAATACTTCACCCTCTGAGGTCTACAAGAAAATGACAAAATTGCATTTTTCCCTTGGTCTATGGAGTCACAGTAAAATGATGACAAGATTAAACAAAGCAAGGAAAGAACATTGAAAATATCACTGAGGCCTCCGTTTTGCTATCAAATACTTTCAATAATTCATGGACAAGTTAAGTATTTTAGAGGTGTTATAATCAGCCAACTATTCACTAGCAAGTCACTACACCCCTGCAGTCACATCTGAAGTAGCTTTAATGTACCAGCAGATAAGTAATGAACTAAGTCACATTACCAATGTTATGACATTTCAGTAAAATTGGGACCTAGTTTTTAGTCTTTTCTATTATGCACCTCATGGGGAGACACATGGTAACTGTACTCAGTGTGGTTATGTCCCCATTCCAATTGACCAAGAGACCCAGTTTTGACAACATTTTCAATCCTTCACTCCACATGGAACTTCTTTAGGGTTTGTTTATTCTACAGTGGCTGCTGGCAACAAAATATGGTACATTAGTTTGGCTTCTGGGTTTTTGGTTGGTTGGTTTTTTAAAGGCCTACCAAACCAGCACGAGACTGAATCATTTATCATGTTAGTTAAATTTCTGACATTCTCTATCAGAGATCTGAAGTTCTATTTAACTCCTCGAACCACCCTCCCATGTCTCACAAGGAGATGAGTAAAGCACCTAGCTTCATGAGTAAGCACATAGCTAAAGCCAAGAAATTTAAGTAATTGCTCATCTCTGCAGTGTGTTGATAACATAACTGAAGCATGCACTGCACCTCTGAAAATGGAGGCTGGGCAGGATCAGCTGCCAAGGTCAGACAACAGATAAAGCCACCATTACCAAAAACCATACCTACTGAGCTAGAAAGCAAAATTTCAAAGTGAAATCCTGAAGCAGTGGTACTTGCAATGTCAGAAGTGGTAAAATTTAGCCAATATCTACATATAAACCAAATGCTTAAAAGCATATATTAGCTGTTGTATTTGCAATCCCACTCCCTGTTTCAGTCTCCCAAATAGAGGGCTTTGCAAAGCAGAGCCTGCACACCCAGCAAAAACCTGTCTCTGCTATTGCCTTAGCATTTATCTTCACCTTAATGTGGAGTAGTTAATAGGATAGTTTGATGTATCATTTGGACAGAAACAGCTGAGCAGATAAACCTGTTCTGAAGAATAGAAACTTTTTTTGCATTGTGTAATTAGAAGCAATAGGAAAGACACTGAACATGTCCGCATCAACTGAAGAAATATTCTATTAAGCCTTTAGGTTAAAGCACATAGGCACACTTCCCTTAGAAAGTGGATGAAGTGTAAATGCAGGGAAGAAAGCTGGATGCAATATCATAGCTAGCTTTTCTAACAAAATAAACAGGATATGAACATAATAAGTTTTGCAAGGTAATATTATTTACAAAGGCTAAAGTCTTCCTTGTTTAAAAGTCATACACTACTGAAAGACTAGAACAGAGAAGCAAATCATCGGCAAGAAAAGTTCTGTATAACTGCTCTTGAATGAATTACATCCGATGTAAAGTTAACCCAAAGTAGTGTAACTTATGCTTATAGAGATAATAATTTCTGTTACACAGTTTCAGCTGAAATTTCTAAGGATATTAAAAACACAGATTTAGGTATCAGGTAAGCTGCAATAAAGTTCAGCACTTGCAAAGTCTGATCTAAGATCAAGGGCTACAGTACCATTACAGCCTCCTGCTTTCCAAACATCTACTATTAGATTCCTCCAGCCATTACAGCAACATACCAAGTCGTATATATTGTCCTTAGAAAACTGTTCATTTCAGCACAACTGTAGACCTAGAAAGGGTGATTATTTTAAGCAAATGCCAGTATTTGAGAAAAATCACAGGTATTAAGATGATTTTCATTCTTATTTTACTATGCAAGGAATTATTGGAAAGATAAAAAGCCATTAAAGCAGTTCACTTCTAGAAATGGATAATCTGCCTCTGCCAACTTAATACTTCAAAAGAATAAATAAAAGAGTAATTGGTCATTTTCACTGAACCTATCATATTCCAGTCACCAAAACAACTGTCAAGGCACAGTAAGTGCTGATCACTCCTCACAGGCCAGGGAGCAATTGCACACCAGCAAGGCCAACAGGGCAGGGGTCTCACCAACCAAAGGCAGCACCCAAGCAAGAGAGCAGGCTCAGCCAACAGCCCAGCTCATCGGGCAAATCCAGGATGGTAACACAGGTCCAAGGTCAAACCAAGAAATTGCTCTGCATATGAGGATCAGGCCAATGCCAGGACACCAGCCCAAGGGTCAGGGCACTGCTCTGTAGCACCCACAGCAAGGCAAGGCACAGGCACGGCCATGCTGAAGCTCTCCCACCAGCCCAAGGGGAGCATGGGCTGAAGGCTGAGTTTAAATAAAGCCTGGGCCTGTGGGTGTGGATCAAGGCCTCAGGTGAAGCTGCTCAGGGCCATCAAGGCTTCAGAGCATTGACAGCAACAGTCAAAGCAGCCATTCTAGAATCTCTATTTTCTTCTTTTCTGATTTACTTATTTCTCTTTAAAGACTGCTTGCCTTCTAAAATAAGGCAAAGACAAGAATCTCATTTCGCCTTTGATATTGCAGCTATGGCATACTCTGGTGTGTCAGCTTGTTCTGACTCATCTCCATTTAAGTTTGTCCTGGATACTGTTTGCTTGCTCCACTTTGCACTGTATTTGCCTATAATTTACTCTCTCTTCATCTATCAAAATCTGTTAACCTTTCATGGTCTTCCAATTTCCTCTCCACATATTTTTGTCCATTGCTGTTGTTGCCTACAGCTATACTCGATCGCTTTCTGCCCTAAATGTTTCCGGCCATGCTCTATCTTTCTTTTCTTACTCCATTCTCTCTTATGTATGCAGAATAGGAATATGAACTTCTTAATACACAGGTGAAATATACTTTGGGTTTGCCTCTTAAAAATAGCCTTCTTCAGGGGCACTTTTAATAATACCCCAGGAGCAACCTGCTGATTCTTAGTTCTGAATACCAATTCAGATGCTAAATGATGCAGTAGGTGGATTTTTTCCCCACTATTTAAAATAACCAATTGTTAACACAAGTTAGTTTCTCCCACTTCCAAGTCTGAGATACATTATAGTATATTTCAAGAAATTAAAGATGTCACTAAATAATAACTGAGTGAATTCACATTTCACCTTCTCTTAAACTTACTGTTCAAGCGGTTTTGAAAGCCCCAATGCTATTTCAGCATTCAATAGACATAACTGGTGACTATCTCATGTAATAGCATGGGTTTGAATGGGCTGAAATGATACCTTGAGGCAGACTCCAGAGCTTTGCTATGAACAGCAAGTGTTTTTCTAAGAATGGGAATCTTCTTTACAAATATGGACAGTCACACGTAGTAGCCTTTATATCTCTTCTGAGTGATCAAATTCAATCACTAACTGCAGAAAGCATTCACATTAAAACAAATTGTAGTGTGCAGTGGTAATTTATCTAAGGCAATTGAAAAGGCTTTTCTCCCTGAGCTGTTCTACAGATCAGGGATTAGAAGTCAACCTCTATTTCCAGATTCGTGCTCAGCCCATTAGCCATTGTGCCTCCATCTCTTTATTTTGACAATATAAGTGAAAGAACATACAGTGCAACATAACACCCACAGCATGCAGTGGTCCCAACTCAAAACAATGGCTTGAAAGTGAAGACAAAGACACTTATGATTCCACCCACATGTCCATTTTCTGGATTCTTCCACAGTATTTCCCAAGAAAGCTTTTCATGAGACACCACATGTAGAGGGCTTGCCTTATTTAGCCCCCTGTCCGCAAGAGCAATGTCTGCCTTGGTGACCACATGGCTGGGAGACACTGAGCCCCTCAGAGGAAGGATTGCAGAGCCTTTGCACAGACCCTTTGACTTCTGCAGCCAAAGCAGGACACAGTCTCTCAAAATCCAGCAGCTCTAGTATCAGGGTTCTCTCTGTGTGAACAGGCCAACCATGCAAATCTGATTCAAGGATATCTTTGTTATGAAACTTGCCTGGTATTTTTCTAGTAGATCAAAGTTTTTTGATGTAGGTGTTAGTGGGAGATGAGAAATTTCATCAAACAGTCACGGTACTTTCTCAGTCTTTAAAAAGAGGCGTAAGTCCTTCTATCAGCATTTTGATCACCAATTTATACAAAACCATACTACTTCTTTTTACTTTAATATGTCTCAACTTCTAAGGATTTTATTTTTAAGAGCATTTAAAATACTTGTACTGTTTATTGTCATTAGAAGGGAGTGGGAAAAATCTATAAACCAAAAAGCAATTCAAAAACAATTAAAAGCATTGTTCCACTGTACAAAAAAAAATGCAAATCAGCATAAGACCTAGGGATCATGCTCATAACAACTTCCCTGCTTTCCCAGAGCCAATGATCATGTCTCTCCTGCAACAGTACAACACTATCTTTATTAACATTTACCTGAAGGCAGGTCACACATGCACAGAGTGATTCCACTTTGCTAACAAAGCCTACACAAGGCAAGATGGGCTGGCATCTCCACATCCTGCAACTTCTGGCATGAATGTCTAGTCAAGAGGAAAAGATGCAGGATCTAAGCTATGAACAACAGGACTCCTTGAACATAACAAACACACATACAATGCTAAACCTATTTCAACAAACATGATGCAGTACCAAGTTACCCATTCTAGAATCATGTGTTGCCTTTTCTCCATCATGCAAGGCTCAGCCTTGAGATGCCAGAAATTCATTACCTAACGAATTGCACAACTTCAAAGTAAATAAGTCGAACAGGAAAAAGCAGAGACCTAAATCACATTTCTCCTTCAAAAGCCACAGTGACTTTTCTGGAGCAGCAAGCAGTCCCATCTAATAATGCTGTGTGACACTACTGCCTTGAGACTTGGTTTCACAGTAACTCATGGATTTTGCTAACGTTTCTTAAAAGATCTTTTCACTTGCATGCCAAATGTCACTGATCTGACCAGCCATAGTCAAGCTCAGATACATTTTTTGAGTGCACTCTACCAACTAGTTTACTCTCACTCAGAGCTACAGTCCTGTTAACACCTTTTCTTCTCTGGTTTTGTACTGCCTATGGCATTAGTCTGAAGGTATGGTAAACCCTGCTAACACAGAGCCAGACAATTAACATCTTAAGGGGTTTTTCTGCCTTGTTGGCAAATTCATCAACGCAACACACCATCAGACTGACTCCAGAACCGAGGAGGAAATCAGGAAGAGAACATAGCCAAGTTTTTAACTAGTTGGGAGGCAGGGGAAAATAATAACCATTCCTTCCTTCCTGCCAGCAGCAGCAAGCTATTAGATCAGCTTAGCCATTTATGCGCTCCCAAAACAACCACGATAATGTATATCAGCATGACCACAGCCTAAATCATCAGCCTGTCCATCACATGCGTGCTTGCTCTACACTGACCCAAGAAAGCTGACTTAGAAAAAACAAAAAGCAGAGTGCACATGCTGTTAGTCAGCTCCCTGAACAAGCTGTGCATGGATTATACAGGTGCCCTGGAAAGAGACCATGAGACTGCGTCACATGGAGGGAAGGGAAAAGGAACCACAGCAGTGTTGACTTGAGTTGGTTTAAGCTGTTGTGTAACAACACGTAAAACTACTTATTTCGTAGCTTAAAGTGATTAGAAAATAAAGACTTGAATGAATCGGATTCTGTCAGGCTGGATGCATACACAAAAATTGCACAGACAATCTCAATACAAAGGTAGGCTACCCTCAGGCTTGATGTTTAATGTTACCTAGCTTACGGTATTACCACAGTGTGCTTTCCAGATGAGACACAAGCCTTTCAGTTCAGGGCTTTATTTCAAATAAAAGTGTGTCATTCGCTGCTGTTTTCCTAGCCAGAAGCCCCAAGTTTTAAATGGCTGTCAGATATTTTTGCCAAAGGAAGCAAGTTAATGACTGAAAGATTAGATGACTCAGAGAAAACAGGTACAGCAATAAATCTAATATATGAAAACATGAGAAAATGATGAGCGGGTCAGAAGTTCTTCAGCCGTAAGCACTTCTGATAGAGCTAGGCTTCCCTAAGGAAGGCAGCCATGAAAACCTAAGATAGAGGCCATGAGACTCAAATTCTCACATGCATTGATCATGTAAGCAAAAACAACTCAAAGACTTGCCTTGTCCCCAGCCTGCCAGCATCCTCACGAACCCACATGTTTAAGCAAGACACTGTGCCAGCATCATGTCCTTAATAAAGCTGCCATATCCCAGTGGTTACTTGTCACCCCCACTGCACAGACTACTCACCCTCCAATTGAAGATGGCCAAAAGAAACCCCAAACTTTGTAATTTTAGAAGACTTTTAGTCATTATACACTAATGTAGATGGAAAAGGTATAGTTATTTTGAAATCCATGCACATGAGTAACGTGTCTTTATCACGGCTTACAGGTTCTTGCAAAATAAATGCAAAAATACTCTCATTTGCTTCTATCACCACACTAACAGATGTTGAAGGAAGACAAAACAAAGGAACAAAACATATGGAAAAGCTTGGAAGCTGGTCCCTAGAAAAATGACAGATCTGTGGAGACAAGTTTACCTTGGAGCATGCCAGCATCCACTACTGGTGCAACAACAGCTCTCAGGGCTTCCGTTTGGGAAGATGTATGAAAAGTGATTTAAGTGTGCTGACAAAGATGAAGAAAATAACTTTTGATATTACAACCTATGAGCACTCAAATAGAAGTAAATAAAGGAGTAAGAAATATACAGAGAGAATATGACTTATTTTTTTAAACTGACATAGTAGCATCATGAAGCTCTTGTACCATTTTTCATTGGTATTCTCAATACTCGTGCAGTGCACAGTGCAGTTCATTACTGCAGTCCTGGGAAGGTCAACAAAAAGCACAACGAACTCTCAGTGATTTTTATCCTGAGATCCCAAGTCTGTAATCCAGACAATGCTGATTTTAAGGCATAGTTAATTCTGGCTACACAACCACCAAAGTCCACCTTCCATAATATTTTGACTCCTGGCATTAAAACCAAACACAGACTTTTACTTCAACAGGTCAGAGAAGGTATTTTTTTTCATCTCTCACAAGTAGAAGAGAATGAATGTTTTTTCTCCAGTGTGCTGTAATGCAGGTACCCAGTAAAATGCCTTTTGTTCAGGACAAGGTGGCCAATTAATCTGATTGCCGACATCACAGTGTTACTGACTTCACAATTCTGTCCTTTAGGGATGACATCAATTTTCAAGGTGCTACTCTATATGCATTTAAGTGTAAACTAGAATGGATAGCTACAATTTTATTACATATTTGCTGAACTTTTTTCCTTCCTTGCACATAGGTTTGAGCTGTAACTTTCTCAAATCTGGGAGTCCCTGTATGAAGGAAATGTGTGGACTTTTTCCTGCTGAAGATAAATGCAATTGTCAAATACTGTGCCTACTCAATGAACTGGTCTGGTTTTGGTTGGGAGTTTTTCTTGGTGGGGTTTTTTAAACAGCAGTGGGATCCAAGGGTCACTTTGCATTTAGGATTACAGTTTAAATTTAGTGGAATAACTACCGATGTTTATTTAGTTAGGTCTGACTGCTGTCTGCAGCTAACATGGGGAAAAAGAAGCACATTAATACATCCAAATTTGTAGATGAGAACTGATACTTCTGGAAGTACATTTCATGTAAGAAGTTCATATTTTAGCAGGATAATGGTACACCTAACATTCAAGACAGAAAGGATAACAAATATCAAGTCATTAAGGACTTTAATGTGCTAAAGCAAATAATGTGCACCACAGAAAATCTAAAGAATATGCTGGAGAGCTCCATAAACTATTTACATTCATTTGTAAATTATTCTTGAAAAAACTCGTGAAGCTCCGGATTATTTCCAGAAGAAAAGCAGAAGGAAGCTTAGAGTTGTGTCTTTATGAAAGGCAATAAATGGGACTATCTAGGAAATCATAAGTCATTTGGCCTTGAAGTGCTGTTCAAGCAAGCAAATTACAGAAGGTAATCAATAAACACAAAAATAAAACAATTAAGCAAAATTATGCTACTTAGCACCATTTCAAGGAAGGTTACTTAACATGGCCACTAACTTTTTGATGATATATGCTTTCCAAAGTTTTGAAACAAACATCCACACCCTACAAATTTATGTAAGCCATTCAATTATTATTAAAAATAGTTATTTTCACTCTTAATCTGGCTAATCAATATAATTTTAAATTAGTTTTCCATTAGATCTCTTTGTGCTACTCCAGACCCATAATAAGAATTTAGACAAAAAAGTAAAGAGTTGGTAGATAACAACTAAATTATTTATCAACCCTCTGCCACCACCTCTCCACTTATTTCCAGTTCATTTCCCATCTCTTGGCTTACTTTATGACACTTAGTGCCTGTTAAAAACCAACAAAACTAATTCTAAGTGAGGTGCTTGACAGGCAAAAGCATCATCTGAAGATCTGGACTGCACTACTGTACAATTCAAGTTCTACTCTTCTACTTCATGTTTAAAGTTTATTTCCTTTCTCCATTTTCCTTGCTTCAAAAGGTAAGAAGAAAAAAAAAATAAATACATTTTCTTATCAAAAACTTATACTACACTGAACAGGACTTTTGCAGCCAGTGCAATTTGTCACAGTTAAGGAGAACAGCTGCATATTTTCTCTTCAGTAATACTTCAAGTGTCTCCTGATTTAAAGCAAGACTATATTGTCAAATAAATCTTCATACATCATCTTATATCTGCCAGCTCTTTATGTGGAAAGTATATTTTTACATTTTGGGTGGATTCAAAATTTATTAGTCATATTTAAGCATGGCAGCTAAAAACAGAGGAGCATATCATACCCTCTCACAGAGATGTGGAGTTGAGCTGAAGAAAGGTTCTCAGATTTTCTGCATGAAAGGCTTTTATTTTCCCCTGGTTGTTTATTGCCTTTAGCTTAGGGAAACAAGTTTTTCTCTAGCTCTTAGGAATATTTTACATAGCTTTGTGGGTTTTTTAAATCTTTTGGACAATTACAAACTTTAATGTACCTGCTAGTTCATTCATGGCTGTTAAGAATCATCTTTTGCTGTAAATAGTTTCAAAACTAGTGCTCCCTAAATGAAAGAATACATTTATTTTATTTGCATTCCTTTTGAGCTGTTTTTCAGTAAAATAAGAGATGACTCCTTTCACACCCTGCTTCCAGCCTTTGAAGAAAAATCTTGTATCCAGACCGTGCAGCAATTGCACCACCTGATGGACCTATCAACGGAATCCTAATTATCCTGCAGATTTTTCACAACAGCAGGTCAGAACTTAGCTCCAATTATCAGCCTGATTAACCATGGCTTCAGCAAATTTTTGAGTTAAATTCAAGAACAGAAGTGTATGTACAGAACAGCATGGAGTAGATACTGCTGATATTCTTGATGACCTGCCTGTCATTACAGTTGACTGACACTAAGGTGAAGCACAGCACACACGATCTCCCACATATTTTTAATACTGATTTGGAAAATGTTTAGAACTGTCTGTGACTACTGTTGGAAAATCAATTTTCTTTGTTTTGGGATTTTTTTTTTTCAGCATAGGTGAACTACATTAACATTCAGGAACTACATTAAATTTTATTTAAAATGTTCTTTCCATCAAATTCATGTACTAAGATATGACCTTATTATTGTTTCTATTTTCCCCTATAGAGCAGGGCAGACCGTTATAAATATGTCAGAATTCTGGACTGAACTGCTGGTGTTGGGGTCTCTGAGGATCACCCTAACTTCATAAAAATTACTTTAAACCCTAACTTCAGGACCTTGGTTTAAAATGTGGTCAGAGCTGAAATTTTCACTACAAAAATGGTGAAAACTTTGGGATTTGGTCCTTTAAGAAGGGTACCACTGACTCATTCATTAATTGATAGCCTACATCTACATTTTTAGCTATGCTTAGTTTTGCTTCCTCTTACACATTGTGTGACTTTTTGAACTGATTGGAAACTGACAATCATCTGCTTCCTGACTAATGCAAATTCAAAACTCTCTGGCACTTTTTAAAACTGCAATCATTAAAACTCTTGGCTAAATAGGTCA
Organism: Struthidea cinerea; assembly: GCA_013397865.1. NCBI lineage: Eukaryota > Metazoa > Chordata > Aves > Passeriformes > Corcoracidae > Struthidea > Struthidea cinerea. Next base: position 1,551,722 of record VZTI01003251.1, read on the forward strand.
TATTAAAAAAAAAAAAAGAAAAAAAAGATCCACTGTATTTTTAAAGACCTCTCTAAAAAAGAGCAAACAAAAAATGTGTTTGGCTAATGAGAATCAAAAGCCAATCTACAGCAGGAGGCAAGACAAAGTGGATGCGTGGTAAACAAACTTCTCTAATGAAATGTTCAATAGGACTCATAATTTAATGAGACATTTTAAGCCTGTTAAATGTCACCTTTAGCCCAGAAGATGGAGCATTATGCTAAAATATTACAAAACAAAAAGCATAAGTGAACTTCCCAAAGTATAACATTATCCCAACAGACCTTTGGCAGCTTCACTGCTGCTGAAGTGAATACAGCCCATGGGGCAAACAACGCCTCAGTGCTCAGGGAGAAAAGAAGAGGGCCTGGAAGCGCTCAGTCTGCTCCGAGTCCACTGTCACACCTCGTCCTTCCAGCCAATTTCTGCCACTGTGGAGTGGGCAGAGTGCTGGGCCAAACTTCCTTCTTTTCTGATTCTTCCTACAGCTGCCCCAGCAAATGCTGCCCAGTTACAGGGATATGATCACTCTAGAAGGTAATGAAGCATCTCCAGTGAGAACTCGAAGTATTCCTAGCACCTCTCCTGAGCTTCTGTGGGCAGATTCAGAATGCAATGGTCTCACCAGGTGTCAAAATTCATTTGGAGCAGAGCTTCTGGTTTTCTTTCCTTTGAAAGGCATCTAATACATACATGCAATCAATGCTTTAAGAAATGACCCTACATGAACAAAATTGAAATAATCAGGGCATTCCCTTCAAAACTGCACTACTGCTCTGAACTTAATTGCTAATGGAGACAGAAGTCCAAGTCTGACCTCCAGTCAGGACACCGAGTAGACACAAGTGCTTTTACCTCCCCTCAGAGGACACAGAAGAGGAAATGGCTGCATAAAGATGAAAAGTCAACCCGACTTCTACTGATACATGCTTATAAAATTTCTTTTTAATATTTTAAAAATCTTTAAAACACTCATTTAAATAATGTATTTGATGTAGTATGTTGAATTACACAAGTTTATTGGGCACAACATACATGTAATACAACGTATGAGTTTGCTAGTGAATAAGTTTGGAAGTTTAAACACAAACAAGTTCTGAAAGCAGCAACTTGATATTCTTCCCTGCTCTCTTCAAATTTCTAAACCAAAGTAACAAGTAAAAGGGTATTTATTATAGTTCAATTCAGAAGGAAATTCAGAAAGAAATTAATTCAGAAGGAAATTCAGACGGAATTCAGAAGGAAAGAAAAAACAGCATAGAGCATAACAAATTTTAGTAAGACAAAGCTTATTTTGCAAGGCTAGTAGTAATATTGGAAACCAGCAAGTGTTCAAAGCCTAGCCTGCTTCTTAGAGACTTTTATTCCCTACTCAATCTACTGTACACCTAAACTGAACAAGTCCAAACACTGGCTCTTCAGCTTAGCAAGCAGAGTTACCCTTCTGCAGCTTACAAATATTCTGTAAAACACTTTCTTCTTAGGTAGAATTAAAACACCTCTATATCAGTCCTAGGCTGGTGAGTATATTATCTTTTCTCTCCCTTTTCTTTTCCTCTCTCTCTCTTTTTCCTCCTAATTTCTTGAAATCTATTGTAAGCCAGACTAAAAAATGCCAGTCAAAGCCTTAGTAAATGCCTTGTTGTGTCTTACTAAATTAAAGTTTGCTAAGATGAGGTTTGTGAAGTGCCTTACTTGTCTGGGTGCTGTTTTAAAATTTGCAAAGTACCTTATTCTACCTTAATGGTCTAAAGTTTGCAAATAAAAGCCTGTTACTGAACCTCCTGAGAATGTTGTTGTTGCTCCCAAATGAATGAAATTAATGAATGAAATTCCCCTCCCCTTAAACTTGCTGAGCGAGCCAGGCTATAACAATCACAAAGCAACAGAGCTTCTGAGGAACTTTTCTATAAACCGATTTGCTGCAAACAAAAGTAATATGCTGAAAAAAATTCCAGTAGATCTACATGGCCTTGGTCCACAGAACCACACTTTGGTATATGAGTCTGATGAAGCTCAAAAACAAAACTATTTAAGGATTTTATTTATTTCACATTTAGCTTGAAAGTAAAAACTAATGCCTAAATTCAAACAACTTGATGAAGGAAAGGATTACAGGAAAAGTAAGTAACTGTGGGATGGGTACTAAATATATTTTAAACTAAAATCCAGACAGCCTGAAAATAATTTCTTTTATTATCTGGACAGATCTGTCCACCCCAGTTCCTTAAGTGTTTTCTCATCCAGCCTTCCAATAACCTATTTGTTAAAGAATTTCTAGACCTCGATAAACCCAATAGAGCACAAACACTATTTTTATTTCGTAGTTATATTTTACAGAGGAACAGCCAGGATGAAGTCACATGAGCTTCTCTGTAGGTTGGGTGTTTGTTTAATGGCCACTGAGGAAAAATACACGAGATTTTACACTCTAAATACACTTTTCTGGGAAATAAGAATTGCCATGTAAGATTGTAGTTGGAGCAAGGATAGAGCAACTAAAGAAACCGGAAACATAATAAATCATTCTGATTAATGGAAATCATTCATGTCATAGACCTTTCAGAGAAAAATAAAAATAAACCCCAAGCCCCACTGTATTTCTGTGAGTTTTTGACTAAACCCAGCAAGACAAAAAAATTATGATTTAAAAAAGACCATCCATCATTCCTCAGTGCTGCTACTTTTCACCTAAGGATAAAACAACAAAAAAATCTGAATGCAAATGATTACATTTTTAAGTGTTCAGCCTTTCATCCCAGCTTTATTTACCAATGCTACTCACAGCAAAGTGCATTTGAGAATTTCAAATAATTTTCCTTCCAAAAAAGCTTCAGAAGCTCCTTGTGAGCTAATAAAACACTATGCATAGTTATGAACTATGTAAATACATATTAAATTAATGTCACTATTGAAATGAATGGTATCATTTTATAAAAATGCCAGTATTTTAGAGAGATTAGTGCTAGTGCTCTTACTCTCAGCTCCTCACACAGTTATGCAAAGCAACAGCTTCCGAAGACCAAACAAAACCAGGGCAGAATCTTTTCTTGAACATAAATGAAAACAATAGTCCCATTTATGAATGCACATTTGAAACATCCTCACTTATTCTGAGATTTAGACTGCAGAGAGAGAACCATCTGAAAATTGTCACAATTACAAATGCACTCAAAATATTGTTTCCAAATCAATCATTGGATTAATCATTAGTGCCCCACAAGCCTTAATGCACTACGACAGCATTAATAAAATATGTCAGTGTTCACAGTTGTAGACTACTCTGCTATGCAAATAACAAATCTACTAAAATGAAGCATCTCAGGAGCCTCTTTTCTTATTGCAACATCAAATGTTTCAATAAAAGCAATAAACCATAAAATGTTCAGTGGATTTAACAGAGCAACAAAATTTTTAGTGTACATCCTAGATACCCTTCAGCTATTCGTAACCATTATACCCTACTTTAGTTTATTGAATATCTACTATATGGCAAAATGGAAAAGCTTGAGGCTATGCTGTGAGGAACACCTAACCAGCACATCCTGGCATTGCTGATGAAAGAAACAGCTCTGTATGTCCTGTCGTCCAAGGAAATAAACAAATCAACAAGGAGGAAACAAATGGGTGTATATTTGTAAACACTGACAAAGCAACATTCAGATTTTACGATTCAGGTTTTGTGAAAAACATAACGTTTCTTTTTTCAAATTTTTAAATATATTTCACAGTATTTTCTGCTGGGTGAACATATCTTCATGTCAGGAAGGTAGCAGGATATTACAGAGATGGGCTATCTTACCCTGGAATTTCACACAGAGGAATTTTCCATGCCTAGAACCAGCTTAGGACAGCTGGAGCTTTGTCACTGCTACTGCTATTCAGCTGTTCCTGAGAGAGACCCTCTGGGTCTGAGATCCCAAAGTTTGCGCTCTCTCGAGCAGACAGCAAGGAGCTTCAGCCTGTGAAAACTTCCAGGACTTTGTCTTCCCCAAAGCCAGCTCTAGTGAACTGCACAGGACAAACACTAGACCTGTACTTGTTACAGGAGTTTGTGCACGGAATACGATTGGCCAATATATGAAATATATATACATATATATATTTCATATATTATATTATTTATATATATATATATTTCTTTATGCTGGCATAAAGAAATGCCCAATTTGAACTATAAATCAGCATGTAACAATTGCATGTGTTTATTTCCAAGGAGTAATAAATTATTTTAGAAAGAAAACAGCATGCAAAACAATGTATTCTGACTTGTCATAGGCAACAAGACAAACAGTATCGTTCATAACCCCCTCAGCCTTTTAGTAACACTCATTTCTAGCAGGACAATTCCTGTCACTGGGATTTGTTATAAAGAAGCTGTATTTCCCTAATTTCACCTCAAGTGTGTAAGTATCTCAGAAAACTTCCAAATTCTGTGTCTTTTCTCCCAGATCACCCAGCAAAACCCATGGAATTGCGCTGAGCTTGGTCCCAATTCCAGTCCATGGCCCCCACGCCCTCAACGAAGCAGCGTGAGAGCTGCCAGACGAGCCTCCACAGTGTTACCAAAAACCGGGAATAAAACTCCTTAACAACAATGCAGGCTTAAGAAGCAGGGCATGACTTCATTACAGCGCCGGATGCACGGGGGATAACTCCGCCTAATGCGGGTGCAGGGCACAAGAAGGTACACGCATTTATTAGCCAGAAGTACACTTGCTGTGTGGTTACACACGTGCTTACAGAACCTTCCACGATCTTCCACGTGGCCCTGATTTTCCGCCCTGGCTCTGAGAGCTGCACATGTTTCTGAACACGCTGGACTGGGCGGCCTGAGCTCGTTACTGAACTCGGAACGTCCCACGGCCGCGACACAAAGTTCCATGAACTGCTGCTGCTGCCCGAGCGAGTCACCGCACCGCGATCCGCACCCTCCCTGGGCAGCTGTTCCACAGCCCCGCCAGCCTCGAGGGAAAGTTCTTCCTCGTGTCGAGGTGAAACGTCTTGTCCTTTAGTTGATGGCCACTGTCGCTGGGCACCACTGAAGAGTTTTTACAGGTAAGAACTGATGACTATTGCTAAGGTAAAGGTCGAATTGGTAACCAGCCGCTCGTGCGACTTTCTGGGGGAGTCGCGACATGTTGCGGCGGCGATGAGGGGCAGCATCGGGCGGGCTCCCCACGCGCGCCCCCGACGGGCCGGCCCCCCTCGCGGCCCGGGCGGTCGGTCCCCTCAGCGCTCCTGGTGCGAGCCGGCCGGTCCTGTCCCGCCGGCCAAGGGGAAGGCGGCGGTTCCCGTCCCCCTGCACCGCGCAAGGTGCCCGGGAGGGCGACAGATGCGAGCTGAGGGAGCGGCTCAGGGCGGCTCCGCGTCTGCCGCGACAGAGCGGC
>VZTI01003251.1:1557139-1587825 GCA_013397865.1 Struthidea cinerea
GGCCTCCTGTGTGCTCCCGGGCAGAGGGAACGCGGAGGACCATCGCCAGGGTTGGCCGCCTCGTTCTGTAGAGTCACGGAATCATCCGGGGTGGAAGAGACCTTTAAGATCATCCAATCCAGCCGTCAACCCAGGACCACTGTAATCACCCCTAAACCACTAAACTGCATCATCCAGCACCACATTCAGACCTCTTAAACACCTGCAGGGATGGTAACTCCAAAACGTTGGAGCCTCTCCAAACTCCTTGGCTTTGCCAGGGCCAAGAAGGGGTTTGGTCTCGGTGGGTCACACTGGGGCAGGGGGCTCTGACGGCCGTGAGGTGGGAGCACAGGCAGGAACAGCAGCAGGGTTTGCTGCCTTATGGTGAGCTCTGACCTGTACCATCAAAAAACGTGGTGGCATTACACCAGTAAGCTGTTGTGAATACACAGAAGTTTTGCTGTAACAAACTTGTGAAAAACTCACAAGGTGGATGTGGTCGCATTGACGTGAGGACACATTTCTGTATGGAAGGTGAATAGAAGGCTGGTATGTAGGGGTTATGTGAGATTTTCACTAGAAAATTAAACACGTGTAACTGAAACAGGTATCTTTAAACCTGCATTTCAGAGAGAGGTTGAAATGACAAGAGTCTCTGATCACTGGCAAATTGGTGAAAGGGTGACAACAGGGTGGTGGAAAAGTTGTCAAAGGGAAAAAACATACAATCCACTTAATTCACTTTTCTTTGTCAGAAGCCATGGTATTTGCAGCAGAGAATGAACAAGCACTGCCTGGATCATTTTAGTAAAATCTTCCTGGCTACATAGCAGGAAGGCAACAAATGAAGGAGTGCAATGAGAACAAGGCTAGGGAGCTGGCTCAGTATCTCCTTGCTCTGAGGCCAAAAGCCAGTCCATTTTAGTAGTCGTAGGAGGCTGAGACCTTCTGTGCAATATGCAAAAACAGCGTGGGTATAGAATGTGATGGAAAATCTAAAAACTATAGAAGAAATAGAGGAATTTCCTCAATTTTTTCAGTGTTGCTGTTTCCTGACGCAATGTGTTCCTTGCATCTTACAAGGATGGGGCTGCAAGTGGCACACATCCAGAAGAGAAAAATTAGTGTATTAAGAAGTGTTTGGAAAATGTGATCTACAAGAAAATACTGAATACATTGGGAAATGAAAGACTGAACAGAATCTAATCTTCCGTTAGATAAGAGAGCTTCTGTGCAGATGCAGGGAATAACTTTATGGTCCTGGAGGATAGGATGAGTACTAACAGGCTTAAAATGCCAGTCACTTGTGAAGCATGAATTTGTGAAGACTGCAACATGTCTTGGAGTGGCTGTGGAGTTTCAGATGGGGTTGAGACTTTTGACAAATGTTTGCTAGGGATAATACAGGTATCATTTATCATTCCATCGGCAGGGGAATGAGCCAGTGTCCTAGTGGGCCCCAAGCAGCTCTGGGTGCTTAACTTTGTCGTCCTAACTTGTCAGTCATTTGGTGCTGAATCATGTGGAAAATAGAATTGAATCTAGGCGGACAGCAGAGACAGACACGTAGAGGAGAAACAGGTGCCTTTACCTTTGAAAATGAGATGACACGTAAACAACATTAAGAGTAGCTTTAACTTGCTGAAGTTAAGTGGAAGCAATAGAACCAACACGGCTGTAATTTCTATCACATATTTATGTTTCCTATGAACAAAGGCTTTCTGGCACAGCTTGTGTGTGTTCTGTGCTGACCTGAGTACAACTGAGAAGTCTGAACAAACAGCACTGGGCACTGTTAGTGCAACTCTCTGCATTTTGCTTAGTGTTCCATCCATTATCCAAAAATTTCTTAAACTGATGGGGGGACATTTTCACTTTGAATGAGACTCACACTTGTGACACTCACATTTTTGACAACTTGATGTTTTCCTGCTCTAAAATTATTTAAAATAGGATTTATTTCAAAACCATAAAAAATAAAGACTTCAGATATGAGTTACTTCATGCATTTGGTTTTAAGATCCAGTTCTTTCTTAGAGCACACAGACAAATACTTGCAGAAACATTTGAGAGAAAAAAAAAACCATGGATCTAAGGAATCAAAAGGAAGCAAAAGAAATTAGGAAAATAAGGAATACTTCAACAGAGAAGGAGATTTTATATGGCTTGCAAACTAGAGATCTTTTTTTTCAGCCAAGTATCTTAGGTACAATCTGCAAAAGTAAGAATTGTGTCAAAAGAAAGGTGTTTTCTAAATCAAATGTGCCTTTGGTGGTACATGTAAAACATAACCAGTGTTCTGAACAACAGTCAGTGTCTGACAAGAATGTTCTTTTGGTGTAAATGTTGCTCAAACTATTACTTACAGTGTCAAAATCCTGTGCCTGAGATAATCTGCAACAAAACTTCAGATGCTAACCAACATTTAAATGCTGGGGGGCAAGGTGGGGGAAGGCAGATGATGAAGACCAAAATTCCACCATGTATTTTTTCCCTCGGGAAAAAGGAAAAAAGGAGGTTTTTATAAAACTGACTTCTGCAGATGTTCTGGCTTACATAAATCTCAATTTCCTAATTAGGGTAAACGTTTAAAAAGTAATGTGCTAAGCTCTGTACCAAGTAGCTCAGTAGGGGAATTGTTGCTCCAGTATCAACATGAAGTTGGTAGTGACTGTAAGGTATTACCTCACTATAAACACTAGAGAATAATTTCCCCTATGAAATGTTTCTTTTGTAAACGTAGGAAGAGAGACATTTCATTTGATGGTAGTAGGAAAGAGTGTTTCTCAATTGAAGATGGTTCTGACATGCCTCTGAGGACAACTTCTCAGCTGATAAGGCTTAAAGAATCCCTGTTCCTGGGAAAGGTGTTCTATGATATGTCAAAAAGCTCTTAAGTAAAACAGAGATGAGAGGCATTGGCCCAGAATAGAGTAGGAAAAACCCTCAGGCATATCTCAGTGTTATTTCTGCAGAAAAAACGCATTGGCTTCTTTTTCTTGTTTGTTTCAAGGTAGAGAGCATGTTTCTGTCACTGGAAAAGGAAAAAAAGGAAAGGGGGTAAAATAGCTCTCAATAAGTATCTAATACAGTTTAGAAGTGAGAAAATTAATAGCAGCAATTAATTAATCAATAATCTTGTTTCTGTCCTCCTCTTCCCTCTGCAGGCTTTTGTCTGAGGTTTTGGGGTTTGTTTCTCTTAGCACAAAATACTATGGCCCCATTCTATTTCAAAATCAAACTGCTGCAGCAATTTAAGGTGGAACATCAGTCATTTAAGTGATAGGATTCCTCCCTCCACTGCCCTCCATTGCAATTATTTATTAAAAGGAATTTGAAAGGTTGATGGTGGCTTTTTCTTTATTTTTCCCCTCAGGGGACACTGAAAGGAAGCAGGTAATCCCAGTAAGCAGAGGAAATATCCAGTGTAAATGTATTAACGTTACAGACGAAAACAAGAAAAAGAGTATTTGTACAATGGCAGAAAATAAAGGAAGTCTTCTGGCAAAGGTAACGTGCAGTGACTGTAATGTTTGAATTGTTTTGTGTTCAGTAGAAAGCTTGATTTTATTATTTTCTGGTGATGTGACTTGCACTCCAATAGTTCAGCCATGCTGTAGTGCTTAGAGCATTTTTATGACTGCTGTATGTCACTGAGGCATCTTAATTCCAGCACTTTCTTCCATGGTACTGAGCTTCCAGTCTGGTGCTTCCCAATGTGTGTTACCCATGTGACTCCAGTGGTCAGTCCCTGATGATGCAGAGGGACTTCTGCGTAGAAAGGTGGGAAGAGGGTACCAAGGAGGTGTGGACACAGAGCTTAGGTAGTGTTTGGTGGTAGTGGGGAGGTTGAGGAGCCAGGCTTGGGGGAAAAATCAGCAGGCAACCAGCAGGACTGGGGAGAAATATTTGTGCACACGTGCACACACATGAGAATGCAGGTGCTACTGAATTCATTGATTAGATGCCAGAAGTCTTTGGGCAAAGGGAAATTTCTGTTTTAGCACAGAGGCAGAAAGCAAATACTTCATGTATTTGATGATCAGGAATTTTTATGTTCTTTAATGGAAACCTTTTTCCCTAGGAAATACATTACCTGTCATAAAATCTTTATTTTCCTGACATTAGGATGCACTCTAGTCCTGCTTACACAGATATTTTTTTCCTTGTAGCTGTATCAAGAATATATGTCTGATGCGTAAAATCAACAAATAATTTTAATAGGAATAATTAAAAATATGTATAAGATATTTTAAATGTTATTCATCTTTATATAGCCATTAGAATTTTTTTATTTCTCAGGTTAACAAGTTTCACTTGCTCATGAGTACTCTGCTTGAAAGTTGCCTCTCAGCAATTTTTGATCATCAGTCCTGTAGAAAGTAAAACCCTTTATTATGTATGTAGAGAAATCATAAACATTTTTAAAAATGTTTAAAGCTATATTTTGCACTGCTAGTGGTAATACAAACAGACTGATTTTACCCCTTTAAATTTTAGACAGTAGGCATATTGTGGCACCTCCTTTATGTAAAGTGACTTAAGTCCAATGGAGAGTGCCAAGGTACAAAATTCTGTGGTTTGTACCTGCCAGAAATGCCATATAAACAATAGAAAGAAAAGTACTACTCTTCCTGAAACTTTGGAAAAATTAAAATTCAGCACTTGTTTCATGTAGGCATTTCAGTGAGTTTAGATTTTTAGATTTGTCACACAGCTTTTCTTCATTCTAGATTAAACTTATGACTGGTGAGCAGAGGAATGTTTTAAGTAATGACTTCTTTAATCAAGAAGTAGAACGCTTAAAGGGAAGAGCTGAACAAGTAGAATGCACCAGAACCCATGAAGACATAGTTAAAACATCACTAGTAAGTTTCTTTGCATAACCATGTGAATTTTTTGTGTGTGAATCACATATGACCATTATGGTACCTTAAAGAAAGACTCCAAAAGTATGCAAATTTTTTATTTTGCGTGACAAAGATAAGTTAATAATAGTTCTATTTTCTATTGCAATTTTTTCACTGTCTGCTCTTCATACAACAGTAATACATAACTTCCTTATTGCAGGTGAGCTGTGTTAAGCCCTGCTGTGTTTGTTCTCTGTTGCAGAAGAAGGTATCCGAACTGGAGAAGGACATGAATGCTCTCCTGGCACTCTGGGAGGAAGCCACCCCAACAGTAGCAGTTCCTCAGGTGGGATGCAGATGCAGACACCCAAATGGGCATTAATGCCTGCTTGGAAACTAATGGGTGACTGGATGGTTACACTGGAACCTTGTGGCTGTCACGGCTCCCTTTGTTGCGTTAAGAACATAAAAAATCTGTGTAGAGCTCATACTGGTTATCTTTGAGAATTTTCTTCGAGAATACAACATAGTTCTTTTCACTCTGATTAAACAAATTCACAGGAGGGGATGTTGATGACTCCTGCTTTGATGCTGTCCTGTTGGAGACACACTGGAGTTTTTCTGCTGAAGGGCCAGACCTCTTTATTACAAAGTTAAAGTTCCTGACAGCATACTTGCCTCTTTGAGTTACTTTGCATCATCCATTTAGCTATTCCCAGCCCATTGCATAGGAGCCATGAACTGCACATTGAAGAGTAATTTCTTAGGCAGTGAAATTGAAAATATGAAACAATAAATACAAATGTCAGTAACATAGCTACTAACACAAGAGCATTTCTCCTGGGAGGTATTGATGCATTAGTACTAAAATGGTAAGATTGCAAAACATATTTTTTTTTGTGGGGATATTTGGTTGTTATGGAGGACAGGAATTTCTCATGTCCTTAGAATGATTGTATTTTGTTGTGCTGAAATTCTTTTAGCTAATCTTACAGGAGGTGTAGTTCTGTGAATTGTCAGCCCCCTGTTTCATGCTGACCATATATTTCATGTAAAAAAATCTTAGAGAAATGTGGTTGTTCAAAAGAAGTCTTTGGAGTTTAAGACTTTTTGTTCTTTCACATCTAAAAGTATAAAAGAATTGCATGTGACAAACTTGCAGTCTTGTCCTTTTGTTAAGGCTTTCACATGGTGTACAAAAGCAGTTTCATATGTTGTTGGCCTTTTCCCAAAAACCAAAATATAAAACAAGATAAGGTTCAGTAAGATACTTGCATGCCTCAAGTTTTAAATTTTAATTTGGGGGTTTTAAAACAAGTTAATCTTTACGTGTGAAGGTTTTAAGATATGTGATATGTCCTCAAGTAATTAGATTATGTTCTAAATAGTTTTCTGTGAGTCATCATGTATTGCTTTCACTTGCTTGAACTTTTTGATATATAATTTTGCATTTTTACAATAATTTTTGGTTGTTGTAAGAAATCTTAGCAAACAGATAGTGTTCCACTCTGCCAATTGGTACGTAGTCTTGGATATCCTTGACTAAAGAGAAGCCTTCCACTGAAATTCTGTATTATCAGAGTGAAATAAAAGAAAGAAAACTTGAAGAGATTGATAGAAGAAAACCACAGTTCTAGTGAATGTAAAAAAAATATTTTGACATTTATTTTCCAGCAACTCCCTAAACTTAATGCCTGTGGTATAATTATGTAATAATTTATGTACCCTTAAGGAGAAGATAATTCTGTGGAATCACAACACCATGTCCATTGCTGTACTGCCAAGGTTTTGGTAGCAGGGGGCTGCAGGGGCGGCTTCTGTGAGAAGAGGGCAGGGCTTGGATCAGTTGCATCGTGTTGGACGGAGCCATTTCAAGCCCACTCCAAAATGGACCTTCCACTGCTCAAAGCTGAACCGCTTTTTAAATTGTGGATACTGCAGGATGTTCAGGACTTGATGGAAAGTTAATCTTTTTTAAAGACCAAGAGAAAGAACAGTGACAAGTTGGGCTTTGAAGAAGGCTTCTCTTTCGCCAGCAGGAGGCTCCATTGTAACGGGATTGGAACAGTAAAACATTTTTCTATAGAAGCAACTAAGGAACGCCAGGAGACACCATCGTCAGAAATAAACACAGAAACCCCTAACCCCAAAACCTGTTCCAGCCGTCCTTCCCCTTTTATCTTCTTTTTCCTCTACTTTGTCCTTTTCCTTCCTTTCCCTCCCTCACCCTCCAAATCTGTCAGGCCTAAAAATGAGTAAAAACATTATTTGACAAAAGGATTTAAACTTTTACCCTAAGAGCTTTTAGGCTTTTAACTTCCAAAGCCGATTTAAGTCTTTAATACTGATACTTTAAACATAAGATTTTTATGCTAAAAAGAAAATAAAAATGTCTAAAGTAACATTAAAAAGCCTCTCAACACGGCACATTTTTTACTTCTTGCTAATAATATACTAAGAAAATTGAGTCAGTGAATCAGTGCATACATTATATTCCTACCCTTTCCTTTGTAACAATATGTGCCGCCTTGGTTTAAGTGAAGTTTTCTGAACTTTAGCATTTATGACAGTAACACAAGCTTTGTTAGAAGTAGTTTCACTTTTGCAGGTTTTTGAAGAGAAATGGAACAAAAGCTTTCTTCTTCAAGCAGCAGCAGTAAAACGGACCAAAGCCTGCACTGTATGATAGAGTTTGGGTATCACTGGCATTGTTTCATACCTGCTGACATTTATTACAGCAGTTTAATTTCATTAAGGCACCTGCAGTTTTACTCATCTGTGCAATGTACTGCTGTTTTAAAACTAAGTAACTAAGTACATGCACAGGTTTGTGACATTTTGGCTACAATTTTTGGGAAGGATTAAAAAGAACCACGCACTCACCTTCCTTTAGAAATTCAGTTAGTGCAGTAATGATCCAAGGTAAACAAATACCCTCTAAATGCAATGGGAACCTCTTCAGCACTCCCTCTGATAGCACAAGGTGATTCTAAGTTATTACTACCAGTGTGTCAGGATTGTTTTCTACCTTGGGAAAACCCTACTGGACAGATAGAAACCAAGGGCCAGCAACATGCTGAATGTTAATCCATGAATGTCAGGTAGTCTGGGCCAGTGCTGTTGGTCTGGAAACTGTACAGACAGCAGCAATTCAGCTTATAGATTTAAACGAAGATTTATAGATTTAAAGGAAGTTAAGTTAGTATGAATATAAAGTAGTCTGAGTGGCTTATTTTTGTTGTTGCACTAATAACTGTTTTTGTCTCGGTGCCTAGACTTTCAAGCAATAGCCAGTCTGCCTCCAGGTATCCACATCTTGCCAAGGATCCAGTGCTTCCTGAAGGATTCAAAGACCCTCCTCAGAATCGTGAAACTAAAAGAGGCTCACGAGCAAAATCTGGAGGGGATTGGACTGTCATGGACCCATACAGAAACTGATCCCAAATGTGCTTCCCTATGCAGTTATCACCTGTGTCTGTTCCATTAAAACCTTAGTAGTAATTCTGCTTCACTCTGGAAGAAAATAGGCAAATAAGGGCTTTGCCACTTCAGTGCCTTGCTGTTTATCACAGGTTATCATCCCAAAAAGAGTTACTTTGTCATTCAATGAAAAGATCTATTTGGGTGTTACAGACCATTTGGTGATACATAGTCTGTAACTGCTTTAAAAACTCTTTAGGAGACTCAGAGTACCTTACCAAGTGGTCTGCTACTGCCAGTAAGTACTGGACTGTTACTTGCAGTGAGTATCATGTCAAAGCATTATTTGTACTGCAGACAGTATTAATTGCATGTTTCTTACTTGTTACAGTCTGTTATGTTATTCCATTAATTCTGTAAGCTTGATTCTACAGCCTTGAAAAGGAAGTCTTCTTTTTAAAACTACTTCCACGTTTCATTTTCTTTCATCTTATTACTTCAGAGGCAATTATTACACATTTGAGAGAAATGAAAAATATAATAAAATTTGCAGCTTCAATATTTTATTTCAATGACTTTAGGATTCTTAGCTGTCTTTAGTGTTTGGAAAGGTAGTGGCTCATCTTATTCCTATCCTTAGAAATTACAGGAAGAATTCTTTTCTTTGGTCTGTTTAGCTAAATGGCACAAATCCGTGATGCTGAAGATAAGAACAGAACAGGTCAAGCAGTCCCTCCATTATTTTGAGCACATTAAGAACCACATAAAATTAATTGTTGATGCAGCTGGGGTAAAAAACAAGTTAATGTCTAAGCAGCACAGATTCTATCACCTGCAATACTTTTTATAAGATACAGCATAGCAAAGTAATGGCCAACTCTTGTCCTGAATAGAATACATAAATAAAAACAAACTTTTTTTTTTTTTTTGAGTATCTTGACATAAATACTGTGGATTGTTTTTCCAAGACTGTTTCCTGTACTGCAGAGGCTTACTTGCTGGGTGAAAAACATAAAGATAGATCCACAGCTGCTAGTGAATACTTTAATAGTTGGGATTTTCCCCTTTTATTCATTATGATTAGAAGGGAGAAGTTTTATGGGGCTTGGGAAATTATTTCTGTGGAGTTGGGGGAGTATTTTGAATGGATCTTTAGAAACCCATGTGTGCTGTTAGCACCTCAGTGCAAATCCAAAGCTTGGACCAGAGCAGATACAGAAGTCACTCACCTGTTTCTCACATTTGCTCATATGGTCAAGGCACTCAACCTCAACTTAAAATATATGACTGTTTCTAAAAAATGGTGGAAAATAACAAAACTGTTATAAGTAATAACTCCTCAGAGCATCAGTTGATCTTGCATTACTCAAGACCTTCTTTTGACATCATACATTTAAAAATTCAATACACTAATATTTTCTCTGGTTACCCTGAAAGGTCTTCAACAAAGGACAAAAGTAATCAGCTTGTGGTTCTAGTACAGGCAGGAAGAATTTAATTTTACCTGTTCACACAAATACTCAACTATTTCTCATCCAACGTTGTGTAAATATATCCCAAGCTTAAAGACAAGGTCAGATTGCTAAATGTATTGAGTTTGCTATTACAGTACAAGAACTTGTTTTAACTTTATTTTCATGTACATTCTCAGAATATACAGAGCATAGAAAATGGTATATTTTAAAGGCATATAAGGTAGAAAAAAAACCCTAAAATATGTTTGTCCTGCTCAAACTAGTTCAGACTGATTTGGTATTTGTTCACTTGCTGTGCAGAACATTCCCATCTGTTCTATGTGGCATCATGCATGTGCTGGTGCTTGTACACAAGTGGAGGTGTTGTGCATTAGTGTTTGTTGTGTGTGTGCTTTTCACTTTATTATAAAGGGACAGAGCTTTTACTGTGGAATCAAACTATGTGTTCATGTGTATCTACATCTTTATTTTAAGTATTTGCTCTGTAAATGACCTGAGCATTATCAAGGCAAGAAACTGAAGCATCTCTGCAAGTCAGTGGCATAAAAGCTTAACTTAGAATTTTTCAGGAGTGTCCTCAAGATATTAGAGCTTTAATCCATATTTGCTTAAGAATTTCCCTTATTGTTTCATGGTTTAACAAATGTAGCAAAATGCCTAGCTAAGTCTATCTACTTTCATCCTTAAAACTGCATCTATTTGTTTAAGACAAATTCTGCTTGCTAGCAAAATCTCAGGTTTTGAACCTGAAATGTATCCAGCAAACTATAGAAACACTTTTTTAAAAAGTAGGGTAATAATTCTTGAAATTCAGAGCACCCCCACTGAGAGGAAAAAAACCTGACAAAATACTAGCATCATGCTAGACTGGGGAGAATGCCTTTTCTTCAAACTGATTTGGGTTTTTTACTATTAATTTTACTGTGATGTCCTGCTTGCTCATCCTAATTTTTAACAGTCTTACTGGGCTTTCTTTGCTCCCAAAAGACAAGCAGTACATGCCAAAGCATTTCAGGATGTTGAAGGAAGGAAGATGGAACTATATGACCTGTCACTTATGTTGGAAACAGTTTCTAAAAAGCTATGCACCTGAACTTCTACTTTGTAATAAATCAAGGATAAATCTGAAGAAATCAGATAAAATTTCATTATCTGACTACACTAGACATCAACTGATGTAGTAAGTGTTAACTTCAGTAGAGCTACACTACCTTATGATACTAAACTTGTTCCACTTTAAGTGTAATACCTCATTTAAAACCTCATTTTTACTGCCTGTGTATTGGGCCAGCTGTAGTGAATATACTGAAATAAATAAATAAATGGCTAGAGCTTTCCAAAAGTCAAATCTGTACTTAAGCATCAAAGCTGTGACTAACCAGAACAGGCCACTTCATTCATTCTCCACACTGATCTCCAAACTCCAAAATCACCATCAGCCAAAGCCAATATTACACTGCTGAACAGTTAAGCCTGGTATCACAGTAAAGATTTAGCTCACGAAACTACTGAAAAATAAAAACCACCAAGTCATTTTATCCTGAAAACCTATACTGGAGTTCATAAGCATAGTAATTGCATTCTGATTTGTTTAGTAGCAGTGTTTAGTTCCAGTAAAGTCCACAAAGGAATTTAAAATGAATTTTTTAAAGGCCAATTTCCTAATAGGCAGACTCGGGGAATGCTTTTGTACAGGACACATTAACCATGAAATCACTACATGATAAAAGCCCAGTGTAATAAACATGTTGAGTTTGGCTGCAAAAACCTACATTTGGCATTGCTTGATCACTAGTCTGCTTAGAAATCTGCAGATGTAGGCACAGGAATGCTTTTTTTGCTTCCCTTTTCTCCCTCCCAGAAAGGCTGCCCAAGGCTAAGCTGAAGGGATTCAGGACTGAAGTGGGGAGTTCCTCACTGCCCCAGCTGTGCCGGGCCCAAGCTGAACAGGGAATTGGCTGATAAGTGCTCCCACCAAAGGCTCTGTGTGCTTAAATTAAATGTGAAAGACAATCAAGAGAAACATTTGCTGGAGTACAAAAAGGACTTGTTTACTTTTGCAAAGCGAGTGGTTTTAATAAAAACTTGATGACATTTACTGCACATTATAAAGAGCAGAACACTGGTCCTGCGCCAGGACAGACGCTCTGAGTGCAGCTTTGGGCTTTATAATTGTTTGCTTTTTCATTGTGATCTGGGCCTCGTTTTTTTACATATCTTTATATTTAACATATTTCAAAGGGGTAGATCTGGTCCAGGAATATAGTTAGTATATTGCTTACAAATTAATTTGCATGGGCTTTATTTGTAATCTACTAGAGGCCAGGAACAAACTTAATGTCTAGTAAAGGAAAACCATTTATGATGATGAAATATTTAAAAGAAATAACTTGGCTCTATCTTGCTCTGACCCCTGACCTGGACATGCCAGGCATTTCATTTCACCTGCCTTCTTTTTTTTTTTTAAATTCTGTTTCATATCAAGAACACAGTACATTTTTAGAGAAATAATACCTTTACTACAAAACCATGTAAATGATTATATACAAAATGGTTACTGGAATTTGGTTTTGTACTGCAGTGACAGAGATAACTAGGTGCTGACATTTATTTACGCTTCCTTAATACTAAGTACATCACTCCACTGATCAGGGTAAAGGCAAACGCAATCCAGGCTAAGACGAAGGAATAGCCATATTGGCCTTTGGAAACTTCCATTCTATATCCACGGCTCTGGTGCAGTTCTTCATGCCTGTCTGTGTAAATGGAAGCTGCAATCATAACACACAGACCTGCAGGAGGAAGAAAATCATAAAGGTTAGCACCTTACAATATTATCAGGACACACAACTATTCACTGTCTCTCTTCTGTCAGCTGCTTCCACCAATGTCCTTTCTTTGCAGACACTCATTTTCCATCTTCAAACTAACCTGGAAGCATTTCAAGACATATTTTCAGTTTCTTTAGCATGCTTTAAATTTGAATTGCTGTTGTGTATCTATGTCATTTGCAGTGAACAGAAAATGATTCTGAACATCTGGGTAGTTTTAAAGTCTGACAAAAAACAAAGTGAGTACTTCCCTGTAACAATTAGAGAGTTATTTAATGTGTACAAGAAATTCAGAATCTCAAATTCTTTCCCTTCAAAGTTTAAATTACTTTATTCTGAGCAGTGATGACATCCATGTTTTACCTGCCTAAATATTACAGAATGGAACGGTTCACTGTTTAAACAAATATGAAGGATAAGCTATGGCCTCAAGAGCACTACAGAGTTCTCATGCAGCTCATTCTTTTTGAAATCTTTTCCCCCTTTCCTACTTTCACGAAAACATCATTAAAGTCAAAAGTGTTGAAAAATCACTCACATGACAGGAGCTGGATGATAGAGGTTAACACAAATCTTTCTCCTTGCTTTAGACGGAAGAGTTGAAGAATGAAAACCAGAAATGCCACACAGCAGAGAATCGTAGACAGGATCATGGCAGCCTGAACAGCCTGAATTGACTGATACTCTGCAAAAACAAAGCAGCCTTGATTAAAAATAGTTTCTTTCTTTGCCTACTCCTGCAAGGAGTAAAGGGGCAGGAGTTCAGCAGATGCAGCAAAGCAGTTGTGTGTGCATTGCAGAGGCTGGTCCTCCTCTGCTTCCTTGGTATTAATACAGCCAGTGGTTTAGACTTCTAAAAGCTTCTCATCAAACTGAATGAGAATACTGAAGAGACTACTTCTGCCACACCACGTCCTTTGCTGCCATCGATGTCCTAGAAGCACAGTGACACCACCAGCTATCCCAAACAGCTTCCAAATGCAGATCCCAGCCTCCCACCAGACGTGGAGACAGCTCTGTTCAGGAAGATGTAACCAGACAGCATATCCACCCTTGGCACAAAAGTTTCCTTTTATTCAGGTTTTTCATCCTGTCAATTACTTCACTGTAACTGGGAGCTGAAGTACCCAATACATTTTTAACCATGTGCAGCTGCTCTGTGTAACTCTGCAGTCCCGCTGTAGCCGAGCTGTGCTACCATGGCCCCTCTCCTCCAGCACAGCCACGCTGCAGGCAGGAGCCCTGGGAGCAGCAGACACACCTCAGCCACCCCTCATCTTCCCAGGGTGGGTACCTGACTGCAATGGACACACAGTAATACAGAGAACAAATGCAAACCCTTAAATCTGTGTTAGCTGAGATACCCTGTGTGGAGTGGATCAGCTCACTGCACATTACAGGCCCTAAACCAACCTGATGCTTGGAAAACAAAATTACTTCACGGTTACAAATTATTTACCTCTTTAATGTACACACAGATTGAAAGTCAAGAAATAAACAGAACATTTGAGAATACTTCCAATTTTTGTAAAGCAGGATATTACACTAGGCTATATATTAAGACCTCTTTGTAAAAATTGCAGCTTGTGTTTTCTTCCACTTTTTCCCCCGTTCTTGTTCTCAGAAAGTAAGTTGAAGACCACAGTCAGTATTCTTAGGTTCTTTAGGTCTATTCTGAGGCAAATTCTCTCACTTCAGATGACTTCACTGTTGTTACCTATCTAATTTTTTAAGAACTCGTTAGCAGTCATTGTTAGTTGTTTGCGTTTACTCTCTTGCACTGGTCTCTTAAGTGCACATGACAGTTCCTTCTGCTTTCCTCTCACAGAAACTGTTAGAACAGTTGCCTTTCCAAAACGAAAAACCAGTATTAAAGTTTTTAGAAGACCTGCCTAGTTAGAACATGCAGATTTTCAAAGAATTATATAACTGCCCCTGCAAATTTTGTAGCAGTTTCACCAGATCTGCTGAAGGAACATAGACACAGGCATGGAAAGACACTCACCATTGAACTCATCAGTGATAGCCATACAGGTGCTCGTATTCGTGGCACACATTCTCCAGACATCTGTAGAAAAGTTATCGCCCACCCACCAGGCCTGCAAAATAAAAGTAAAGTACTCTTACAGGGAGAAAAACCAAACAAAACCTACAAAACTCCTTCATTGTCCAAGTGTGTACTGATCAGATAAATCAGCTGGAACAATTTTCTGTTCATTTTTGGATACTTAACCACTCAAATGAAATGTGAGATCTCATGGCATTTTGGAATAAAGGTTATATAATTACCCGCAAGTCATTCACATTTTAGTCCTCTGTGAAGTAGGTAAGGGAATCTTAAACATCCCAAAGCACAAGGGATTTCCACTGTTTGGTCAGAAATTTTGGATAGTGAGTGATTGCTCACTCCTTGAGACACCTAGACAAAGTGTGCTTTGTTCAGCCAGACCCTGTTTAGGATGCACACCTCTCTGAAGGTACAGCATGTGCTAATCTGCAGGAAACAGCATCACCTGTGAAACAGAAGTCCTTTATAGATGTCCCGGCTCCTGCCACCGAAGTGATTAATCGCAATGCAATGCAGCTGTGCTGAGGTACACTATGGCATCTGTCTGCTAATGGCTGGTGACAAATTAAGATCCTCCTGTGGTATTTCTATTTTGAGGTTTTAACATTCAAGGCAAGATGGTACTGCAGTGTCTGAACAGATTTTTACAGTAGCCTGGAAAATGACAACGTCTCCACAAGTGGCATTTCCTCAGGAAACCCATTCCCATTCCAGTAGCTACACAGGCCTTTGTTTTGACTAGAGCTGCACAAAATATGACTTTTAAGTACGATTCCTGGTAGGATCTGCTGCTTAAATAGACATTCCAGAAGCCTCAGAGCTTACTGTGCAGCTTTGCAAACAATACTGCAGTAAAAACTATAATATGTTATGGTAGTAGGCATATGGATAAAAGGAACACTGTGTTTCAACAAAAATAATTACTTTCTCAGGATGCCATTCATTTGGATTTTACAGTCCAAGTTCAATATATTATTTTTCATCTCTGAACTCTATATAATATATAGATACATAATATAAATTCTAATAGAAGATGGTTGCATGGATAAAGTTTTTAATTGTTCAAAAGTAGCTAATGACACAAAGCAGAATGCATAGGGTTTTACTTCTGTAATAATTTGGTTTGTGTGTAGCAGATTTGACCTAAGAGTAAGTTGCTTTGCCTACTGTCTTTGCTTTCTAAATATTCAAAGGAGCAGCGTAAGACAATCTGCTCTAGTGCTCAAATAATGACCTACTTCCATGGAACAATCAACCAGCTGACTAAAATGTAACATCTGAGTTTGTAAAACTTTGCAATAAAAAGCTGTGGGTAACACATCATTTCACTTGGAGCATAGTCTTCACTAAACAGTATTTTTAGCAGCAAATTTTTTAATATCAAAAGCCTGTACATACATCAGACCTCAGAGACTGATACCAGTGCACAGACCGCACTTCAGGATAGTGGGCTGTTTTGGAAAATGGAAAATTCCATTAAAAGCTAGATAAAAATACTGGAGGGTAAATACTGGAGGGTAAATTCTTTCTGATCACAAAAATAAAATGGAAATTTGAAAATAATGCAACATAAAATATTCTAAAACTTCGTGCTGAAACTGCTTCAACTTAATGGACACAGATACATTCATGGTGTCTCTCATGATTTAGCTGGGCATCTGGGACAAACACTTGTGAGACAAAGCACACCTTGACTGAAGTTATCCCCACACATTAATCATCAGCTGTTTGACTTCATGTACTTGACACAAAAGGACAGTGGATTTTCCCCCCCGCTCTCCCTCATATCCAGCTGAACCATGCCCCAGGGCTCTGCCCTGTAAATATCCTCCCTGGCCAACTCTTTCCCAGGGGAGAGGATCTGCTGCATGCCTTGAGCTTACAACATGATGCTATACAAATGTATGGCACGTGCATGGATAGCCTCATCCACCAGCAACATGCATATCCAAGGCATTTTTGTTACAGAAAGGTCTAAGGACACCAGTGTGCCTAACAAACTTAGGTCCTCTCAGAAAGCAAGTTGAAGACTACAGAAGAAAAACTCAATTTTTATGAAGTAAAGAAATCCCTGTGTGTTTGAGACAAAACAAGAAGAAATGACACTTACATTGTCAATAGTTGAGATGAACAGCAGCGCTGCTGAGGTTATGTGAAACACAATAATGAAGGCCAGGAGAATCAACATCCTTGCTCTGGGGAGGCTTTAGGCTGAGATAAATCTGTTGAACATAAGAAAGTATATGAACAATCTTTAAAAGCTGTCGGTGGATCAACCTGCAGTTATGGTGCTGTTAGAGACAAGAACATCAGATGCAGTTTGAGTCCACAGGACATGTTCCATCTCCAGAGATACTTAGCTGGCATCACAGCTGTTAAAATGAATCACAACTTGAAATAAAGCCAAGAGGTGCATTTTGTAACCTTCCAGCTTGATGGCTGCAGTGAATAAACACAAAGAAGTTTCATTCTGTGTGCTTCTCCAGCAAGGATGGAAAACTCCTTCATGTTGGCTTTCAGAGGAGTGCTTTTCAAATTACAGCCTCATACGCACTGATGCTAGAATTTCCGCTGACTGTACTAAGGTCTTGTTTCAACCACCCTTCCAAAGAAGGAAGAACCAGATTTCAAAAGGATGCTTGTAGAACAAAATTAAGTGCATCACGAAGTACTTCCTACATTTAGTAACACCTATGTTGTACCTTAGGTCTCACATCCTTTGGTCATACAGTTTTAAGTTTTACCCATTGAATTATGACTAAGGACTACCATTTTCTTCAATATATTGCTCCCACTGGTAGGGCTGAACAAACCTGTTAGTCACATAATAATCCAGTTAGTTATTTTATGTTCAGTCACTTAATACTCTCTGTAGGCTACCTATTACCTTCATACCTTATTTAACCCATTTACTACAGTGTCACATCTCACGTGAAAAAAATACATTCTCATGTACAAGAGAATCAGAAACTGTGTTTAACTGGAATCCCCAGGAAATCTGTGGGCACACAACAAATAGTTTAGGGAAAACTACTGCTACTAATACTCAGAAAAATGCTTGACATATCTATTCCTTCTTGGACAGAAATTCTTGCCAATTAATATGTGCTATAAGGAATCTGCAGTCTGGCAGATCTTTGCAGTTAAGGTGCACCATTCTGTACATCACCTGCATGTTATCACTCATCAGTACATTAATGCATATTTCTCCCTTTCCTTTGGACACATTCTATGATGTGAAATGATGCCACTCACGTAATACAGAAAATATCCAGAAGAAAGGGCAGCTATGAATTTTTTTTAAGACTTCCATTATTTTTTTCATATCTAACCCCCTCTCTCCTACTGCCATTTACTGGAATCATGAACCACATGCATAATTTAACCAAATAAAAGGACTACTCTGACAGCATTTTTAAAGCAGCTCCACTGGCACTCTCATCAGGGCAAATACTAACTACTCTGCAAAACTTTAACAAAAAGATAATTGACAGCATAATAACTCAATGAATAGAGACCAGGAGTTCCAGACTAATCCTCTCCATCTCCATCTCTGGACTGCAGTACAGAGTTACAACAAGCTCAAAGGCAAACAGCATTAAAGTGCTTTAGGGAAAAATAAGTGGATAGCCTTATATCCATATCTAATTGGAATGACTGAATGAGAAAGCCAAGACAAACCCTGAAATAGGAAAAGCAGTTACTCAAGTGTGTATTCCTTCCCATTTCCTCTCTGTTAAACTTTGCCTTCTCAGCCACAACAAAGAACAGAAATTGGCAATTTCCTCCAATGAGCTGATTCTACAGTATGACTCAAGGTCCTGTGAATCCAATTCTGCTTCTAGAAATGTCATTCATGGCTCTCTATCGAGCCTTGCTTGACTGAAAGTAAGGAAAAAGGAAAAGAAGATATTTTGTGGGTTTGTATAATGCCATATCAAAATATTTTCATTGTGGTATGTACCAGTTTTTGCACAGCACCCTCTTGTCTGTGCACGATTGGCTCTGCTCTGTGGCTGGTTTTTTCTTTTTCATTTCTTGCACAGATGGTATCTAAGCATTCAATAATGCAACAATCATTTGCCATATAAGGAGACAGAACCAAATTGTACTCAGTATTATTTTAAGAATAACAATACAATTTCATCTTATTACATGAAGTATCATAAAGTGAGACCAAAAAATGCAACCTGATTAAAACCAATCTTGCAAAAGCAAGACTTGCCAGCAGAGAAGAATCCACTTTATCTTCAGTCAAGTGAATTTTTTAGTTTTACTGTTTTCAGCCATAAAGAGAAGTGTTTCAGATAGGATAGATAAAACTTGCATGGCTGGTGAAAAGAAGACATTTTTTGTTTTACCCAAATAAAGCCAGGATTAAATGAAAGAGATTTTTGTTTTGTCTTTGGGAAAAAAAAAAAAAAAAGACAGTAAGAAAGGTCTTATGTTTCTGTTACGAAGACCCTTCCTAACAACCATCTTTAGATACCTCCTCCTGACTTGTTGGCAACTGCTCCCTTCACGGGCTGCTACAACTTCTGTGCACACAGTGCTACAACACTGACACATGGATACAGGAATGAAATACACTGGGGGAAAGGAAGGAGATGGACCATTTCCAAGTAATTAATACCAGGAAAAGACAACAAGAACTGGTTATCCAATTTGTCATGCCTGAGCAGGATCCCAGAAGTGCACAGACCTCAATCACTCCTACAGACTTTCCTTTCCCATGGAGACCAAGGAGTTTCTGTGGTTCATCCCAGCCGGCGCAAGGAATAATGAAGGGAGGAGGGTTTTCCAGAGAAACTCTCTGTGATTTGTGGGCAGGAAGCAAAGAGCAGCTCCCCTCTTCCAAGATGCAGCCAGCAACATCACAGATGCTACTACAGTGTCTGCACCCCTCTCTAGGCAGAAATTCTGGATTTCATCTCTCAGAGACAACTACTAGTCCTTGTCCACTCCACACAACGCTGGAATTCAAAAGCTTTCTGTGAAGACTCAAGATTCTTCCACTCCCTCAGCAAGAAGCTCTTCCTTCCCCGATCCTCTGAGGATAGCTTGCCTGGGAACCTCTGCTTGCAGCAGGCAGCTCCTTTCCCTATGAGCAAGGGAAGGACACAGTTACAGAGCACTGTTTGCATTAACGTTCAGAAGTTGTACTCTACTAATGTATTACTAATCAAACACTTTGTTAACATGCTATTCTGCACACTGGCTGTACTCCTTTTCTTATTTACCATGAACTGTTTCCTGGGCAGAGTGATTTTTCACCTTCTCTGATTTGCAGTTGAAACACACTATGGTCTCAGGTCAAGGTGTTCATGATTTTTAAGAATACTGCCTTCAGGCATGGGTGAAGACTGGGATGATGCAACAGATATTGTTTATCATTCCCCAAAGTGGCTTAAATTCTTTTAGTAGTTTTTACACACACACACATATATGAGAAAAGATTTTTGGACACAGTACAGTTACAATGATGGAGCCACTCTTCTCAGAAGTGCGTGATGAAAAGACTACAGGCAACAGTTACAAGTTGCAACAAAGAATATTCCAATTGTGAAAAAAGTATTAATTATATTCAATGAGCATGATTAAGTACTGGAACAGGGCCCATGAGGCTGTGGGATCTCCATTCTTGGACATCTTCCTGACTTGACTGAAGCAAGGCCCAGAACGTCCTGATCTAACCCCCTGCTTGGAGCCAGAGTCTGCACTAGAGACCTCCAGAGGCCCCTTCCAGCTCAGCTCTCCTGTCAATCTGTAGCTATTTCAGGAACCTCCCTGTACTAATCTCCAGCAAAGCTCTGACAAAGAGAACATAATATTTGACTTAGCTCATCACATGTGCCACTAAAAACAGATTCGGGGGTTATAGTAAGGATGACATTGGATGTCAACATTAATTCCTTCAGTTGCAAGCCTCAGCATTTAATACCACTTCACAAGGTATGGTGTAAGGCAGGAATGTACAGGTACTGCTGAGCTACAAGTGCAGACTGCCACTGGATCCAGAAAGAGTATGTTAAAGGAATCCCACTGAACACATCCAGATTTGCTGTGGTAATAAGGTTTCCCACAGATGCTGTTAAGTTGCAGGATACTTACACAAAACACATTGAAAACAGAAGGCCAGTTATAGTAACAACACATATTTTTTTCAATTAGTGCCGAAGAATTGTTTCTGGGTAATGATCCAGTGCTGCTCCATGTTACACTGGGAGGATAAATGCAGCAGTCACACCTCTCTCGAATCTTTTCAGTAATGCAGACTTTTGGAAGCAGTAGTTTACACTTGCCATGGCAGAGCCCAATGAGCTTTAGAAGAAGAGGCTAAGAAACGCCCCTGCTATAATCTCCTGGACATGCAGAGACAAGTACCTTTATACAGGATAAGACACTACAACCATCATAGAACTGCACAGCAAAATAAGGTATCTAAGCCAGGGTTTCCAACATTTCTGTACTGTCACAAGCAAACACATTTCAAAACTGGATTGTCTCCCTATGTCAAATCACATACACAAACACATCCCCTGCAGAAAAGCCTCAGTTTAACTTCAGAATAAAATTCATCTTTAATGTCCATCAGTACAAAGAAACATGACTATTTAAGTTTTTTTTGCTGCTTAGTACAGCAAGCAAGCAAAAACGAAAATAGTCTTTGACAGCTCTTAACAGAAGTTTTATCACTGCTTTCCAACCCAGATGTCATCTCCACAACATATGCTTTCCTTTCCTCCCATGCAGTTCAGCTCTGCTGCCAGGCTGTCTCTCATGTTTGTGCATACTTGATTTTGGCAACCAGTGAAATGCATACGTACATTTATCCTGAGCTTATTTGCATTAGAAAGGCTGGAGTTTACAACACTGGCTGCTGCCCTCACTCCCTAAGATCAAGTCAGGGTTTTTTAATCATCTTCATCTGAGCCCATGTATGAGAAAACTTCCATACAGACAATCCTGGTTCATACTCTTAGAAACACGGTGAAATCTGTGCAGAACAGCTCCTGCTCTGCACAGACCGAGGCTGGGGGTGTACAGACTGCTCAACACCCACGTTTTAGTGTGCTGAGAAGACACACCCAAAACAAGGGGTAGAGGATCCTGCTAAACAAGTTACGGTACTTGCAGCTCTCTGCACTGAGATGTTTCACTGCAACTAGAACAACAGGTCTTTGGGCCATCAATAAGCATTCAGTTCAGCTGAACTTTCTTGAGGTCACTGGTGTAAAACTGAATCAAAGCAAACCTTAATTATCAATTCTTCTGCCCCTCAGTGCTATAATTAAGTATGACTATGTGAATTTAGAAGAAAAAGTTTGTATAGTTGTAGCATGAGAAGCCTGTCATCTTGTGATGCATCATAAGTTGTTTGGATTTACATGTTTTGCTGAGTTCTTGTGCCACATCTCATGGTGTCTCATGACAGAGAACTCAGAAGTTGGCTCACATTTTGCCTGGACCATTGTCTCTAAACTTGCATAAAATTCCCTGGTTTATAAAGAACAGAGTGGTACTGTTAACTTTATTCTTTTTTTTTTTTTCTTTAATCAAGTATGAAGGGTGCTGTTTTTCTTGTGTGATTCTCAGAACTGGAACCAAAAGTGAAGTCTGAAGACAGCAGACTTCCACCCATGCCAGCAAGAGCTTTGAGGATTTCAACAATCCTCTAATGCCTAAATATCAAACAACATAAAGGACAAGAAAATCAGGAAATGTAATACCAAGAGAATAATTACACCAGTTGAAACAACTTACTCAGACAGTTTCCTCTGTCTGAGTTAATTTAACAATTGGGAACAGCAACACTCTTCATGTTCAAGTGTACATTCAGATTGTGACCTGTTTTCATGCTCAGGTGTTACCCAGCTAACAGTCAATACAGAAATGGAATGTCCTCCTTCACCCAGTCTCTGCAGCCCGTTAGAGACCTCCAAGAAGCACTGGATGGCTCTGACTACACCTCTACAATACTGAATGGGGACCCAGGAGGGAAATGCAAAGTACGAGTTAACAGTCTACACAGCAGATGGCTCCCACCCAGTTTCTTCCTGGTACGAAGCTAAGCATGAAGAACGATATGTACTCTACATGAAATAAAATTTCAGGTCCCTGCTTGATGCTGGCTTTGGAATCAAGAGGGCTAAGTGTCCTGTGAGCCCCTCGATGGCACAGAGACCATCAGCTCTTTTTGTTTGCTTAACTGAGAACACACTCAAGCCCACAGCTCTTTGTGCTACCTATTTTATGTGGAAGGAAAAGAGATTGTGACTTCCACCTGCTTTTCAAAGTCCTTCCTCACAAAGCAAGGAAATCAGAAGGAAATGAATCAATGTTCCCTGCACTCAACCACTGTATGAAGGCCAAAAAAAAAAATCAATACAGCAAAAAAATAATCCACACTCTTTCCTAGAGCTCTAGTTGAATTAGAATATTTATGGCTTTTTTAACACAACGGCAGAAAATGAAAGTAGGGTCATCCTATCAGATCTAGATTTATTGGGGCCCTTGCAGCAGGCTATATATATAAGACACATATATATACATATATATATAAGACACAGCAACCTCCAGCACAATTACAGCAGTCAACTTGTTGTGTTTTGATAGTGAAATACAGGGGCTCTGAGACAAACTTGGAAGACATGGTATGACCTAGTTTTTATCTATTTTCTTCCAGAAAATCATGCCTTGCAACCAAAGCCCTGAGGTCTGCTCTTTGTGTGCACCACTAACTAATACATATGTGCACCTATAGCTTAATAAAACCTTCTGTTTTTATGGTGTTTGGATGTCTGTCCATCCTGCTGGTACTGGTGGGACAGCCTGAGCAACAGCAAACTTAGAGTGAACAAGCTCATGTTCCTGGCCTCCCTATCACCTGTGGGTGAGGGGATGCTCAAGCACCCCTTCAGCTCTTTCTCAAGCAACTTCATAAACAACAAATCTGGTCTCCTCTTCAGAAACCCCACCTAGTTACCGAAAGTGAAAGAGACGGTGATTACAGGTGGGTCTGGCAGACCTTCTCCAGATTTCCTCCCTTCTCACCCTGTCCTCCTCATTAGATCTATGCTACCAAGCTGGAACTCCAAAGTCTAGGAAATTCTAACCCTGTTGTTCCATATGTTTCCAAACAAAGCCAAGAAACAAATTGCAGCAAAAATGCAACGTGCTAGCTTTGAGTATGGAGACCCAAAGAAACTGATGTTTCTAATTTCTTAGGAATGCTTTTAATAAAGTTTTGACCTAGGGATGCCAGCACTGCTGCCACTTCAGTAATTCTGTCAGTCATTTATTTGCAAACGAGTTTGGGCTGGGTTTAGACTTGCCCTACCACTCCTTTCACTATGGCCCTGCTGTGTGCACTGCAGAGGAAAGTCATTGTGCCATGAAGCCTTTGTGGGCAGACTCAGCAGAAGGAAACCAGCAGAACCTATGGGAAAACAGGAACACAATGCCCTGTTGTAGGGTGGGGAAGTGTCACTTACAGGGAAAATGAGCCTTGTGACATCTTACCTGAAAATCCTAAAATATAGCCTGAAGGTTAAAAACTTCAAGATAGATGTATTCAAATGCTCCTGAAGAGAGACTGGAAGAAAGACTACCAGCCACTATATGCTGAGAAGACAATTTAGCAGGTACAGAAGTCAGCTGCCTACACAGACAGACATATTTGAATGAAAGCCTTTAAGACTTCATTTCTCAAAACTGCTTTTTAGAGGGTTTTACGTGGTCAGCAGAAAGAGAATGATTTTCCTCCTCCAGCAGCACAAACCACACCTTCCTCAAAAGTAAATCTTTTACACATTCTTCTGTTTCCCTAAAGCACTTTTTCTTGTAACTGTACTTTTATACTAGATAATATTAATCCCATATTTAAGATGTTCTATATCTGCATCTAATCCCAACACAACCCACAGTGGTGTAAGGTAGGCTGCCAAATTACTAAATAACACCCAAAAGGGTTGCAATTAATCTCTGATTCCCATCATAGTCGTCCGCTCTTCCACCTTCAGTTTACGCTGAGCATCACATGCCTTTGGCAAATGCTAACAAACAAAGAGTCTTTAGTCAAAGACACCCCATGGATCAAGAGATCGGTTCTCAAAGGGCACATATTGTTTGAGAAAACCCAGCAGTAATTTGAGAGAAGTAACTGCTTGTATACTGCAGTTTCTGGTTTCTTACAAAACATAAATGTACTCTGTCAGCTTTCACAAAGGCATGTGCAAAACGTTTGTAACTTGAAGTATGTATGGGTAGAGCTTAACTGTATTCTTAGAAAATGAAAGAAAGCACACATCATTTCAGGTGTTCAGTGCATCCTCTCTGTTCAGCCAGTTTGCTTGTTGTGCACTAGATACCACTTCAATATAAACAAAGCTGTGGTGTACATTAAAACCTTCATAACAATCAAGCAGGTCTAAAAGTACTTAAAGCTTGTTTTCCTAAGCTTAACAAGACAAGAACTTCTCGTTCTGACTTGTTCGTTTTCAAAGATCAAGACAGAATGGGGATATGCTTGCAGGTCAAGGCAAACACATGGAAGGAAAAAGAACTGTTTAACTTAGAGATGAAAATAAATGGCTATAAATCAGGTGTGAGCACATTTAGGATGTAAATTACAACTCTTAGAGCTGTCACATTCTGGAACAGCCTTACAGTCACCACAGCACAGAAAAAAGAGAGCCACCTCCACAAGAAAGTATTTCTGTGATGCAGGGACTGTGCTAGCAGGGCAACAGACCCAGTGTCCTGAGAGGACCCTGCAGCTCTGCTCTCCTGTGAAGCCTCTCAACAACTTCATTGAGGTCTCTGTGTATTTCGCAACAGGCATGATACCCGTGCACTTGGCACTGCTGAATTCTCTGCCGTGCTCCAAGGGCTGCAGGCAGTGCTGGGAGCAGTGCTGGCTGTTGGGCAGCGCAGTAACACCGTGGCGATCATGACGACACACAGCCAGCTTGGCAGGACGATTTGTTTCTCAGGTGGGCAGCAAAGCTTCCAAGAGTGAACATGGCCTGTGCCCCTTGTCTGAGGGTGACCTAAGGGCCACCACTGCCTGCCAGCCCTCTAGGGCAGTGGTCAGGAACCACAGAGCCCTTTGCAGCCTGCTGGCACAGCCCTGCCTCTGGCTCAGGGAAGCAGGGGCTCCATGGAGCTGGGACAATGACACAGGACTGTACTGATAAGCTATTCAAGCGATGAGAACCCTCCTGGGAACCTGCTCCTGAAACAAACAGCTGAACTGAGGTGTGGCCTGGCCTCACCCCTGCTCAATCACTATGTGGCCACATTTCAGTGTCGAGGTTGTCCCTGTTCAATACCGTGGCAGGGCAGGGAGTGACAGACCAAGTAAAATACCAGACCTTTATATCAGGTTGACAGATAAAACGTGTCCTCAGTCTGAGTCAATGAAAAGGAAAAAAAAAAGCACACCTGAAGCATTGACTACACATTAAAAAAGTTCGGAGCAAATCTCAGACCCTGGGCTCTACTGACTACAGACTGCTGCTTATCCAGAGATTATTCCAGATACAACAGAACAGCTCGAGTGATTTATGATGTTCCACCTAATTAACCAACAAACAAAGGCAGAAAAGGTCTGTCTTTCCAGATTGAAAGCAATGTGTTTAATTCCGTAGAAATAAAAGCTGATATTGTTTTAACTTTGGCAGATGCTCTGTGGAAATTGCTAGCAATTAAATGTGTTGCATTCACTATTGTAAAATTTTCAAACTGCTTGTTTTGATTTGGATTTGACTAGCTCTGTGTTGAGAAATTTTGGTTTTAGTTATTTCAGAGTTTACACATCATCTATCAAGAGTGTGAAAACACATTTCTATTGGTGGTACAACAGTTGGGTATAAAATAAAAAGCTCAAACTCTCCACAACTACTACTACGACTTTGTTTGACAGCAACATTGTAGCACGGAGTTACATTTAATACTCAGCCTACCTCCAGAATGCAATTTTTACACTGTAATTTGTAATCAGTGAAATAAAGTTGCCATGCAGACTCTACAAGTCCAGGTAGAAGGATTTCTACCCCTTGTTTGAGCACACTCAGTGCACAACTCTTCTACACTGGTTGTTGTATGGGAACAGCCCAGTCCCCTCAGCCCCTGGGTCACTTTGCTCTACCCCGCAGCTGCACCTTGACCAGGCTGGACAGTGCCTGGGTCACTGCACAGACACAATGCCAGGTAAGGGCACGCCAAGCACCCTGACAGATGGGCAGGCTCAACCAGAGCCCTTCAGTTCTTCACAGTCTGTTCTGCAGTCTCTGGACTTGGTTTTGTTTCTGCCTTTGAATTAAGCAACGGGTTTGCTGCTTCTGTGAATTGAGCACTGCAAGCCCTGGAGAGCAGGTGAGTGTGCACAGCCCACCTGGCAGCTCATGCACCTCAGCAGAGACATCCAGGGCCTTTGGAAGGTCTCTTTCTGTC
The DNA here is from genome assembly GCA_013397865.1 of Struthidea cinerea. Taxonomy (NCBI): domain Eukaryota; kingdom Metazoa; phylum Chordata; class Aves; order Passeriformes; family Corcoracidae; genus Struthidea; species Struthidea cinerea. The sequence goes on from VZTI01003251.1 coordinate 1,584,222, forward strand.
TGGAAGAAGGCCAGAATTTTGATCTATTTCAGGACGCTAAACACCTGCATTAAACACCCAAGGGAATGTTCATACTGCCCACCTTGGCTGTTTGTGGCCCATGCAATTCCAAACATAGCACAGTGTTTAAGAATCAGTGAAGCAAACCATAAATATATATCCTATAGCCATCTCTAAGGGGTATTTGAGTCAGTCCACTTTCTGCTCCACCTACAGACTCCTGTGAAGATCTCTACACAGCCAGAGGGTTGTATTTTAAGGTCACACCCAAATTATGAGGCTTCACCTGGCATGCACATATCATCATTAAGCCTGCCCATGAAACTTCATCGGCAAAATAAAAAGGTGTAATTACATTTTCCCCGTTCAGTGGAGAAATAATAGTTCCTCTGATGGATGAATTCGGGCCATCAGGCTTTCTCTTGAGTCCCACCCAGGAAGATATATTTTCTAATAATTATGATGCTTATCTTCCTAATGAATTCATAAGCATCACCTGACATTTTGAGATATATTTTACAAAATTATCTACTCTCTAAAACAGTAAAGTTTTCAACAAAAAACCAGCAAAAACTGAAGCTCCACTGCAAAGATCATGGTTTGCTGTGAGCATCCAAAAAACAAAACAAACCCTAACAAACACTGAACAGCTCCATGAATGGAATTCCTTAGCGCTGTGCTTACGTTCCCCATGCATTCCCTCTGAGACCAATGTGATTTCAATAAAAGCTGTGCATTCCTTTCTACTTTCAAATTTGGCTGTGCTGAAGTATTGCATGGATTTTACATACAGTGTTTGCTTCACTTCAGAGTAAATGTCTTTCTTATTAGTTCCTATATAACATTCTCATTCATCCTCATTCTGCTGGGTCTTCTTCCAAGAGGAACATGGAGGAGGACCTGGACAGTACATCTGCCAGCTAGCAATATAAAAGATCTTGTCCCCAGAGACCTACTTATCTCTTTAATTAAACACATTCTTGTCCTGATTTATGTGGGGGTGTCATGTCTTACATGATGCTCAAGACACAAATAAAATGTGAAGTGCCAGTGGAAAACCAAAATATATTCAAGCCATCGACGTGAAAAGGGAAGAGTCTCCTTGTGCTGCCATTGACCTCCTTTTTAAATGGATAGGGAAACACCATTAGGAAAGGAAACAGCCTTCACCTAATATACTTAGCAAAAGTAGAGGAAGGTCTTGCTTCTCTAAATAACCATATGGGACTCATCAGTACAGCAGTCTTCTAATCGCTGAAGGAATGTCAAACCTGAGATTGGAAACAACCTTGAGACAAACAAGACAACAAAATAAAAGCCATAATAATGGAAGTAAGAGAAAGACATAAGGCAACTGTGAAGCAAGACATGCTAATAAATCCAGCGGGGTCAAGTGCATTAACTGAAAGTGGGTGTAAAATGGAGATGTTAATTTCTTCTAAGCGATGTGGGCCAGCAACAATAACTCCAGCATCTATGAACTGAGACAGAATCTTTGTCTAAGATAATAATGTTGTAGCAGCCTTCAGTCTTGACGTGCTCAGTCTGTTGAACGACTTCCTTTATTAACAAGGTTTTAAATCTGTGTAACCAAATAAAACTCACTCTTTTTCCTCACTGGCAAATCCACAGCATAATCAACACTGTTTGTGTGTTTACGATAGAAGTCTTTCCAGACCACAAATAAAGAATACACCACCAGTACTGTCTTGTCTACTGACTGTATGTTGTTTTTATTTGAAATTACATTACCACACCATTTTCCTTCTCAAATGAGCATACTAACAAGAAACTGATCACCTTCTAAGATACTTCATGGTATTGCTGCATTTCAGCTCCAGTTAATGCTGACAGCTATTGGCAGAGCAATTCCTGGATTCCTGGCTGGGCAGACAGCTACCTGGTAACATCCCTGTCAGCCATGCAACTGGCATGATACAATCTGTACACATTACGGAGAATGAATCTTCCCTCAGGTAGCCCAACAGTCTATTTCCTAACTCAACTCTACGAGTTCACAAAGAGATTCAGAGAACAGCAAGAGTTCCTTCTTTCAATGTCTTTGAAGCAAAGGTGAAGTCCTTAAATCTTATGCTGAATAAACTCTATCAGCTTCTTGTGGCCATGTTTACCATGTGCCTTTGTTTCCACTCCCACTTTGATTTCACCAGCTGTGGCAAGCACCTGTACCCCAGCTACATTCCATAGGATGGCATTTGTCACACACTCTCCTACAAAAATGTAGCAGGACACCCCAGCAAACTGCAATTCCCATTTCTCCACCCAGGAAAACTCATGCCCAATAGTCCCCTACCTTTGTGTGGATTCCTGGCTGCCCACGTCTGCAGCCACCTGGCACCTCAGCCCCGGCAGTCCAGCCTCACAGTTCTTTCCTGAATTACATGGACAGCAAAGCCTTCAACATCTAAAAGCAGGTCTGGGTGAAGGAGTCATTATAGACTATTTTTATTTGACAGAGAAAACATCTGGTCAGGCAGGTGAGAAGGCTTATTTTATATAGTTAACACAGCAGCACTGTATGTACAGAGTGGATACAGTACCCATGAAAGTAAATGAAGAGAAAGAGCTACTTTTTGTTTCTTTGATGATGAGCCAACCATAGCTGTTTATTTTCAAAGTTCCTAAAGAAAACTCCAACAAAATTCAGTGTGTATTTCACAGCTATTCAGTGGGCTTCTTCACAGCCCCGTATCAAGTCAGAAGATACTTCTAAGATGCTCTACTGCAATAATTACTGATCATTTACATACTGGGAGGAAAAAAAAAAAAGACCTTCCTGCATCGTGTGAACAAAGTATTCCTACCAAGAAATGAACTGAGAGGCTGAACTGCAGGTTTCTTGATGGCAGCATTCTGTAAGACCAAGCCCTGGGAAAGTCTGCTGAGGAACGGACAGCAGTGCACTGTTCTTCCTAGAAATGTCCAAACAAGGAGCTGAACTCTCAAATTCAATACTCAATATTCCAGACAACCCGCGTTACTGAGAGCTGCCTGTCCAGTATCTGGCACACAACCTCCCCGGAGTAAGTGGGGCGTTGCATACGGATAAAAACCACCAGTGAGAGGAACTGCAGTTTGACTCAAGTGGAAAAACGTTTAATGCTGGCAAAAACTTATAAACCGAAATCTGCACTGAATTACATCTAAGTGTATTTTCCTTCCACTGCGCGGGGACGGCGGGAGCTGCCAAGAGCTGCTACAACGTTACTGCAACACACGCGAACTCCGCTGAGAGTTCATTACAGAAAAGAACAGAAAGGAACTATCCCGGGGAGAGCGCGAACTTTCTGCTGGATTGGCCCAGCCCGGACTCACTGGCGAGGAGCCCCTCGGCCCGCCCCGTCCCTCTCCCTGACGCCCGGAGCGAGGGAGCGGGGCCGGGGCTCGACGGGAGCGGGACCGCTCTCCCCGGCCGGCCCAGCGACGGCGCGGCACCGCGGCCACCGAAATGAACTGTGCTTCGTAGTAAACAAACGCCTGCTTTTTATTTTTCCCCCCTTCTGGCGGTTTCTTCCTCCCCTAGCCGGCGACGCTGCCCGCTCCCCTCGCCGCCGCCGCCGCCGCCCCACTCCCCCCGCGCCCC
>VZTI01003251.1:1588130-1648611 GCA_013397865.1 Struthidea cinerea
CAGCTCTGCCCCCGCCGGCCCCCGGACAGAGCGGGGTGAGCCCGGCGCACGGGAAGCCAGCGGCCGGGCGGTCCTCCCGCTCCCCGGGCGGCCCCCAGCTTCTGTCTCGGCTGACGCTCCCGGAGGAGTGACCGCTCCGTACCGAGCGCGGGAGGCGGCGGGGCCCCGTCCCGCGGAGCCGCGCACAGCGAGGGGCGGCAGCGCCTCTCGTCACTGCGGGCAAGGGACGGTCGGTAGCTGCCCGATGGTAGCTGGCGATAGGTTTTCCCGGGAAAGACAGGGCGAGGCCCAGGGCGGAGTCCTCTCACGGGAGCCATAGCGGGGGAGAGCAGCCGCGGTTCCCAAAGCAGTCGGGGGCAGCTGCGGCGGCCGCGCCCGGCGGGCAGCCTGTCCCGGGGAGGGGGCCGGGAAGGCGCCATTTCCAGCCCGCCGTAGCTGAGCCGCTCCGCCAGGGCCTCCCGCCCCCTCAGCGCCGGGCCTTCAGGGGCTGGCCGACCCCTGCCCTCGGCGGGACGCTGTGAGCGCGGCCGGCCGTCGGTGGCGCCGCTGAGGGACGAGCCCGGGGCCCCCCGGGCGGCAGCGAGTGCCATGTTAGGGCAGAGCCGCCCTGGCCGGGAGCCCGGCGCGCCAGGCTCGGCTCCCTCCTGCCTGGGCTTGTTCGTCACGGAGGAAAACGTGTGTGGAGAGCTGAGGAAAGCTCCGCTGGTAAAGCCAGCCCCGGGTAGCGCAGGTGAGAGCGGGGTCACTGCCCGCGCCTCACGACCCCCGCTCTCCCGGAGACCAGCCACCATCGCCAGTGGCAAACATCGGTTCCCAGCTGTGCCCGTTTCCAGCGTGGTTTTCACGTGGCCTTCGTCAGCGGGGCGATGGTATTTATTGTCACTCACAAGCAGGCTGAAGACCGTAAGTCGGCTTTTTGGCTGCCTTGCAGGTTTTAGTGTTGGTACAGCCTCTTTGCTTGCTCGGAGGGCCAGAAGGTCTCACCTGCCCTTACCACAGTGTGATGTTGGCGAGGAAATCTGGCTATTGCCGTGTGACTGCCAAGATGTCTGCTTTACATTGTTTTCTTTTGTGTCTTGCCCTCTGTTACAGTTCTGCACAAGCTGCTGTCAACATTTGCTTTGGATGTTACCTAAAAATCCAGCAGACCATGACTCTTTCGGTTCAGAATGTACATGCAAATTTATGAGCAATGTTTCCCAGTCCCAGAGATTACCTGTTCTGTAAGAACTGTAGTGAATTCCAGCAACACCCTCCCTATTCCTGGAGTCTTTACACAAATAGCAACTACTATGCTGAGCAAAAACACTGTGTTGGTCACTACTCAAAAATCAGTAGCATGACCTTACTTCATTGCACTTTCATTTTTTCTGAAGTGCAGAATTAGTGCCCTTGTACAGCTGTTAGGAATCTCACATCTTGCTAAAAAGGAAAATTATAGGAACACTATGAAAGAGTTGCTTTGTCAGTCTAAGCGCCACCAACTCTACCAAACACCGCAAGCAATTCAACTGGGGTGGATGGCGTTTGATGGCATGGTGATCCCTATGGTGTCTTTTGCACTCTGATATTAGCTTCAGCTCTGTTGTAACTGCCAAACACATCTTGTGTTCACAATCACTTTGGAATCATACGCAAGAATATCCAGTGCCATAAACAGTCCCCACTCTTCACTAAAATTTGTTTTTCTCTATACTCGTGTATTCCAAGTTTCTGGATAGGAGGGTCTGGCACTTAAAGTAGTGGCTGCTTCTTCGTTTGTACACCTATTTTCTGGTAATTGCCTTGTGGTTAGACTGGAATGGGAATTCAAAGTGGCTCTCAGGGAGATGTTCATAGCTCTGGGGCTGAAGGAGAAAAAATGAGAAGCTTAGGAGTATCAGTGGAGGAGACAGCCCTGTTTGTCAGTTCCCAGGGATTTCAGAAAAGTGGTACCTCAGGCTGAGCCAACCACTGTAAGCATGACAGCCTGACTTCCACTGAGCTGAAGTATTAGAGCTGAAGTCACTTAAACATTCCCCTCACACAGAGATAAGTTTGCCAGTGGAATATGAAAAGAGGACACTTGATTTTTAAACCAAAGATGTTGCTTATAACTCAAGGTACTAGAAGGAGGTTAATTGTGCTTCATCGTATACTGCATTCGAGGTGCTGCTTGCTAATAAGTGCAGATACTGTCCCTATAGGAAAACATTTGCTGTTAAAAATAGTCTCCTTTCTTCTCCCTCAGTGCCTCATACTTGCGTTTTTAATTGTTGAATAGTTGTCATCCATATTTTATCTTAGCTAGAAGCTAAGAATAAATATTTTTAAAGCAGTATTAACACACTGCCAGATGACTACAGGCTTTTCCTGGAAACAAATTATCCAGGTTCTGCTTTTTAGGCTTGTGTTGGACTGATGTGCTTTGAGTGAATTTTTTTCCCTAATGCAGTGCTGAGTATCTGAAAGAGGTGTTGACCTTTTTCCTGCCTTTCCCTTCCCTCATTTGCTTGAGGGATGATGAAGCGAAGGAAAAAGTGTCATATCCAAGTACCCCCTTCTACTTTGCTAAGTTGACAGCGAAGCTGTTTGAAAGCAAAGTCACTGACAATAGAATTCCTAGTGTGCAAACACAAGACAAGCCATGCCATTCCAACTGCTTGTCTTACTGTGTCCTAGACAGTATCTTTGAAAGTAGCCAGAATTCATAAGTGAACAGATATATCTCTCCCACTTCCCACTACCAGTCATCATGCAGTGGACACAATTTACCTGTATGTTTGAGATAAGCCTTTTTTTTGAGTGGTTATAATTCCCTTTTATGCATGAGGAACTTTCAGAGCAAAGTCTGAAAGTGCAGGCTGAGTAGCCATCATGACCAAGAGAGGCTGTATAATGGAAATACAGCTCAGATATTGAGGCTACTGGCATAGGGTGCATTGGATGTGAAAGTTCAAAATGAAACATTGAATTACAGAGAATTCACAGATATGTAAATGGGCCAGCAATAGAAGTGTTGATCTCCTTAATTTGTAATATAACAAGTGGAATAATAAGTTGGGGGTTTTTTACTCAGTGATTACATAGCTACAGTTTATGCTTTATCATGTATCTGTCAAGATCATGAACAAGTTCAGTGGTTTTGGAGCTAGCAAGGATCAGGGCATGCTCTGTGCAATAAGAGGCTGTAAGTAAAAACAGGCTAACGAGATCTTTGGATGTATCTGAACAGGAATACAAGTTAACCTGCTAGACAGACCTGGAAACATGGAACCTCATGATTGCCAGTGACTCCAGGAAAGAGAGCCTTCAGACTGAGGGAGCTGCTGTTCAGTAGGGTAATAGAGTAATTACTTGTCCAGCTGTTAAATGGCTTCTGATAAAAATATCTCTGCCTAGGCAGGCTGTAATCTGACTTCTCCCAAAATGGAAATACTAAGACAAAACTCCTAATAAGAGGAATATAAGGCACCATCCTCTATAGGCATCCTTGTAATACCAATCCGTTAGTTTGCTGCAATGAAAACCAATGTACCAATGAAAGGCTTCCAGCACAGTAACAAAACTGACACTGTATTTTTCCTAAAGAATCTGTGTAAGAATCCTCCAGATTATTGATTCAGAGTACACAACACTACTAGACCCTTTCTGTGCTTACTTTTCACAAATAAGTTACATTTACTGCCATGTCAACATAAGTAATACTGATGAGCTGATTGGGAAGTGGTTTCATCAATGAAAATGAGTTCAAATGTAGACTTGTATGGCAGTGCTGCCATTTCTATAATTGAATAAATAGAAAGTGTGCTGTAGGATGATTTTACCATTGGACAGTTTTATGAGGGGCAGGATGGAGAAAACAATGAGAAAGAAAAGAGTGACATGGACTTTTCCTGTTTCATGACATTTTAAAAGTCTATCCAAAGGAGCTGCTAGGCCATAATTTCATTTGTCCCCTCAAAAAAAAGTCATAACAAGGTTCTCACACCTTTGTCCTCCTTTTCCTTTTCCTCTGCTGGGATCAGAGGGTTCTTTGCTTTCATCCCTAAGAGCTGTGGTATGCTTATACAAAGTGTCTCAGATCTGGACAAACCTTAGTGTATCCTCGGTAAAGAACCTGACTCATATACCCCTTCCCACTCCAGCCTTGGGAATGTTTCCTTCTCCCCCTCAAAGAAACATTGGGAGGTTAAGCAAGAGCAGCAGCTTCCCAACAATTCTTAACTCCTTGAGAACTGAAGTCCTTGTTCAGGCTTGCTGAGTCTAGAACAAGGAGCTTGGAAGGAGTTCTGACAAACTTACGAAATCTTGAGGGATCAGAAGACATTTCCTTTTTTCTCCTTTCCTGCTTCCATCAGTTGCTGTTCTTCACTGCCTCTTGCACAAGTCCAAAAATATCCTGAAAATTAATGTCTTTAGTTGGCTGCAGTTAGGTTGTGCGGAAACAAGTGAAAGACTTAGGCATAAAGAGCACAGCTTGTCAGGGAGCTAGTTCCATGGTTTATACAGCAAATATATATAGGATATATTAATTCAAATGTTTGTTTACCCTGCTGATCTGCAGGACATGCAAATCTGTGGAGATGACATTCAATAAAAAGGAAGAGCATCCCTTTCCTTTCTTCCCCACTGTTGGGTGTTCTCTTGGAAAATGCCCTTTTTGTATTAATGTTATAATTACTTTAAGAAAATCAATAAAAATTTCTGGCGAAAAGTAGCCAAGGGAAACTGTAGAGCTGCCCCTGGAAATGTTATTACTGGATCAAACAAAGCTGTTTGCCAGTGCAGTGATCATATTATGAGAACTTCCTAAAAGCAGTGCCTCAGAAAATGGTTCTGGATGAGAGTAGCAAAAGCATTGAGTGCAGGGACCTTTAAATCAGAGGGTATTTTGATGCTGTTGACTACTAGGTCATGTCTCTTTAGCCCACTTTTCTATTTAGTCAAAACTTGGCCAGACAATGGAAAATTAAAAATTATGTCTGTAACTGGATCTAGCTATTAAAATTCTTTAATATTAGGATTTAACAATCCTAGCTTTGTTTGGAAAAGAAAAGGAAATAAATTGGCAAGGACTAAAAGCAATCTGCAACCAAAAAAAAAAAAAAAAAATTGTGGAGCCTCTGAAGTACAGTACAGTATGTCAAGGGCTTAATACATTACAGATAAACCTGTGTGTTGCTTCCCATCCTACCAAAACAATTGCAATAGCAACCCAACCCTCCAAACAGAGCTTTACAAATCAAATACCATAGAAAAGAACTTCTAACCCATCACTCTGCTAGAGATGGGAATACAGGAGACTAAATTGTATTATTACAGAGGGGTAATAAGGACCTGGCCACAGAAAACTTGCTGTTGTTTGAGGTCTGCAGGAGTGTGCAGTTGGAGTGGCAGGATTAGGATTTCATTGTACAAACAAAATCCAAGAGAAGGTCAAAGTACCCTACAAGAAGACACTATTTTGAAAAGTAGACACTTGAACTGCTTGGAGGAAGAATATATTTTGTCACTTTGGCTATTGACCTTGTCATCCAAAAAAAAGCCCAAATCTGTAAATCACTTTAAATCATTTAGAATTAATTAGAAAATATGGTGTTTGCTTCTCCGAGAGAACTACTCTCTCAATACACTCCAAATAACATCACATATTTAGAATGTAAGGAGTTAACAGATTTTCATCTGATCTGTAAAGTAAAATAAGCTACTTAGCATTTTTATTTCCTACTAGTGTCCAAACAAGAAGACTTACCCATTTGCAGCCAAAGCTGAGTGACAAACAGCTCCACCAGTGCGGACACTCTGTTTCCGTATGGATCTGTTCTGCAGAGCACACATGTAAATAAACAGCTTGGAACTCTGAGCCATCAGTGGGATGGTTCTGCTTCCCTCTCCATGAAGCAAACCACAGCATTCCAGCAGAATTCTCACTTAGATAGCAAGCCTGATGTGCAGATGCACTTCTCCCCACATAAGTTTGTGCACATGTACAATGTATGCTATCAAATAGGTACACATAGAAATTCAAATCCAGGAACTGGATAATCTGAAAAGAATTTTTGGGTTAGCGTATTTTCTGAGGACTGGCCCATACTACAAAGATTCTAATTCTATGTATCATTTGGAAATCCATCTTTGTTTATTATTATGATATGTTTCCATGCATGTAAGTGTTAGCTCCTTATAAGTGTCTATTAGAAAAACACAATATTGTTAGTCCTACTGAGTTCTTATGCAATTTTAAGTATTTTAATGGTCACTTAACTAAATTTCACAGAAAAGCAGTGCAGAAAAGGGAGAAAACACTTGCTGAAGTCAGTGGAATACACATTTAACTCTTCATGAGAGCACCGGGGTGCTGTATGAGACATGGACATGGCAATGAACCAGATTCTGCCTGCAGATATGCATTTTTTAATCTTATTTACTTAAGTGGATGTTGCCATAGGCAAGCTTTGGACCTGTGTACTCTTAAACTAGAAATTGTTTTCATAGTGATTGAAAGTATTAATACTAAATGGGCACAGCATGAGCCCTATCATTAATAAGAGCTAAGCTTTTAGTGCATTAAAATTTTAATAAAAACCATAAATTTGAAGTAGTAATGATCCTTACAAATTTTGCATTTTAAATCCTACTAGGTAAACAGTGCACAAGGGTATCAGGAAACAGCAATGTGTTGTAACTCTTGCAACATTATTGTGAGTCGCAGGCATTCACTGTTTTCTCAAAAGCAGTCATAGAAATATGAGAAAGCCTTTTACCCTCATATTTAAAACAAAAAAAAAGGAAGAAAATGTATTTGTCATCTAAAGGAAATTCAAAATTCATTTTTTGAAACCTATAATTTTTAAGCTTATAATAAAATATGTTGTGGCCTGACACAATGTTTTTGAATGTAGGCACTTGCCAATACTAAGTTGTTATAATAAGGGTTTAAATAAAAAAGAATTAATTTCACAAAGCAGGTGAATCTGTATTATAATAGCTGAGATTTGTGTATGTATTCTGGTTTAACTAAACTTTGGGAAAGAAACAAAGACTAGAGCATTGCAGCAGACTGTAAAGATCTGGTTTGATATAAAGGGAGTGAACAGGAGATACTGATTAGTTTGAACAAAAGGACTGTTAGTGACTGAAAGATTTGAAGCTGAGGAGAGGAGTCAGGTCAGTCTGTACCGGGCTTGCAGAGCTGGGTGTGTGCAGCCCTCCTCCCTTTTCCCTCTGGCCCAGTTCCTGCTTCCACAGGAAGGAAACACACACAAATCAGTCAAAGTGAAATCTGAGTGATTTCACTGGTGAACTGGCCTCCTCCAGGCTGGCCAGTTCTCCAGAACTGACACCTGCTCTTCATTATAGCAATGGACTAGTTGGGCAGTTTGAACAGCATCACTGGGAGTGATCTGGACAGTGTTAGGATTTAGATCAAGGAGCAGGATTTTGTTGAAGGAAAGAGCAGCATTCTCAATTTTAAGTAAAAATTATTAAAGTTGTATTTTTATGTTTTAATTTATAAGAAAGTATCATTTGGAGAAGTGAGATGGGATCTGTCCAAATAAATTTTAGCTCACTGAAGGCCTATCAAGTACTCTTCTACGAAAGCTGGGGAGAGCAATAGTTATAAGGGCATAATCTCAACAGTTTCTTCATTCCTCAGATTGTAGGTTATAAAAAAAATTAAATTATCGTATTATCAATATACGGGGCATAATCTCCTGCTGATGGGAGTCGAATTCTCCTCTAGAAGCAAGTGTTTTTCTGGGAAAATTGTCCTGCAAACGGGACAAATTAGCTTGTTCCTCACTTCCACAGCCTTGTAGGACTGCTGTATTCTCACTGCAGTGCTGCTCTGCAGTAGGTGGTGGAAGGTAAAGGTCTTGTCCTTAGCAGCCTTTTATGTATGTGGACGCTATTGTAGTTAGCAGATCAAAACAGCCTGTAGCTGTTGTGAAAATACAGACCTGACTACACTTTGTCCATGCAAATGGTTGTGGGTTTGGTGGGATTTAGCAACATTCTGTCATCAGCACTGAAACTGCTTGAGTTCAAAAGCTGTACAGGACTCCGGAATTGTTCCTGAAAGAATATGTCAAGTCTGTTGGGATGAGTCATTTATCCAGTGTGTGTTATCATCTGAGCTTTCCCATTAGTCTCATCTATTGATGTTTTTTATTTTGAATTTCTTCATTCAGGTTGGGATGGTGTTGTCCTGGAGAGCTTGTTACCACATCATAAGGAAGCATTGCACTGCCTTTCAGTTTGTGAACTTCTGGGTTTAGGTATATTTTTGTATTTTAGCAACCTTTTCTGGTTTGAACACAGTATGAGTGGAGTGGAGACTGGATTTTTATGTGTCAGTTTCTCCCAGTGGAACTGCTCAGTGTCTACTGCTGCAGTACCTGTTCTGCCTGAGAGGCTGCTGTCATAGTGGAGCGCTTCCAGTCATCATCCCAAAGGGGCTTGGTTCCTCTTCACCCGCATGTCCTGTTTTCTTAGACACAAGGACCAGCTACCATTCAAGCTCTGTTGGTGGGGGCTAGGAGGAAGCTAATACTGCCCATTCAATTCAAAGAAGCTGTGCTGATTTTTTTTTTAATTATCTATTTAGAATTAAATGCAGCTGGTATTTTGCCATCACTACGAGCAGGTTTGACTCAACCTGGTAAGAGAAGCTTTCCATTTAAGCCCCAAAAGGGCACATATATGCAAGATCCTAGAGTAGCATTAAGTTTTTTCTTCTCTCTTAGGGGTCAGGCCATTTCCCTTACATGACAAGAGCAGGATTTTTTCTAATCATGCGTTACAAAGACAGTACTGAAGTTCAAAAAGGTATGGAGTATTTGAGATCTTTGAGCCTTCTTTGTCGCTGAATTCTTCTGAATGAACCATATCAAGCTGTTTATTCTCCTTTCATTGAAACCCTATTCCATAGGCTCTTACTGTTGAATAAAAATGTTTTTGTATCTTTTCGCATATTCCTTTATTATGCACAAGCTTACTGCCACCAGAGTGATTTACTGCCCCAATTTATCAATACCTTCTCAAAACAACATGTAACGATATTCATTTAATTTCATGAGTATATATTCATTTCCTCTTGTGTTAAATCTGGAGTCTCTGTCCAACTCCCCTTCATCTCCAGGTTGCATGCATTTGGTTGCTGACTGTCCCAGTAGCAGGCGAGGAGCAAAGCGAGTCAGGGCTGCTGAGGCAGCTCAGATGAATGTCCTAGCACTGGCTCTGGGGATGCCCAAACATCTCCCTGCCTTGCTGGCTCAACCAGGCACTGAGATGGTCCTCACAGGATAAACAGGGGGTGAAAAGGAACTGCGGCCCTGAGGTGGATATAAAGGAGCAGGAGACAGTGAGGCCGCTGAAGGTACACAACACTACTCATTTTCTCCACGGAGGCTGTACTCTAAACAAGGAGCTTCTACTTTACTAGGACAGCCATCAGCATTTTAAAAATCAGCTTCATCTCTGGAGTTAGGTGCACTTACTCTGTGCTTCAGGTACAAACTTAATCAAAATATGCACAGCAAGGACATCTCTTTTTGCAAACCACAAGATCCTGTACAGTATCAGTTTAATGTCTTCAGCCCAAAGCATGCTGCTGTGTGCTAACAAAGTGCACTTGCAAATCATTGCTAACACCTGAGAACAAAAATTACTTCAGTTCCCCCACTAAGTCAAAAGTACAACACTTATATATACATATAAAAGCTTTAAATTAAACACTTTTTTCCCCATAAATGAAAGTCCAGCTATGAGTGAGGTATGTTGTGAAGTTCTGAACCCATATTCATGTGCATGTTGAATGCCATAAACTGCTTATTGCATTCTGTGCAGGATGATTCACTTTTTCCAACTGCTTCAGTGTTGCACATATGGAATCTGTTGTATGCTGTCAGCCAGTGCTGCACTATGCTTCATCCCCATGTGTATATAAACCATGCTGAGTTGTTCAGCCATTCCTGTAATATCCTTATTTCTGCAGTATTCCTCTCAGGACAGAGAAGGCAAGGCTTTTTGATACTTTATTTTACAATCTAAGTATGGGATCTAATAATATATTGAACTTTATCATATCAGCTACTCCAAGAACACAGGACATTATTTGATGCTGTGGTAACTTGGACAGTTTGACTTCAAAGCGCTTAGCTTGTGATCCTAAAGTTGTTCACCTTTGAGATTGTGTGTTCTGCTTTGGGTTTTTTTAGATATCATCTTTGAGCTTTTTAATCCCCTTCAAATTTTGACTGTCACATTTGTAGAAGATAAAAGCTTCTTCCTGTGGCGTAAGGTCTTCTCATCCACCTTAACCTTTCAGTGTTTGGCAGATGGGATTAAAGCTTTTATTTGCATCCAGACAAAAGTTTAAAATAATTGGCTGTCAATAAAGCTGCTGACATCTGTTCCAAAATCCTCGCGACAGTTTATAGATAGCCAAGGCTGATTGGCACTGCCGCTGAATTCCTGAGGAGGGTGGAACTGCAACGAGATCCAACTGCAACGAGATGGGTGTGTTGTGAGGAACAAGGGGGCCACGTGGATGTGCATCTTCCTGTTTCTTCTGACATCTAACCCAGGACTACAGCAAGCTGTCATTTTTTATTCAAACCTTTGGATGTTGAAGTTTTTTGGCTTTTTTTTTTTTGGTCTTTACTGGAAGCAATAGCAGCATCACCTCTCAGAGTAAGCCTGGTTTTCAAATTCTGTGTGACTAGCTTTTACAACCTCCCTCCTTTGGCTTATGTTTGTGACAGACAAAACACTCCCAACTTCTTGTAGCTTTGTCCAAACAGGGAATTCACAAATATATGCCATAAATTAAGGCATAGCATAATGAAACTACTCTTAAAATGTTGAATCACTTGTGCTGAAAACATGGAAGAGCGGGGCTAGGGAGTCATTCCCTCACCCTCCTCCCTCACATGACCTAAAACCAGCCTGACAGGTGAGAAGCAGGCTTTCTGGTGTGGTTTTTTAGCCTGCTTTGATAGTGCCTGCAGCCCTGCCAGGTGCAGGGTGTGGCTGTATGGGAGCTGAACTGCCTTGTGCTAAGTTGTTTATCTTTGCTGGGAAACCTGCCTTTACCAACCTGTGGTAGGGAACTTTGGGCTTAGATATTGTGCTCAAAGAAGACCACCTGTGGTGAAAGGAGTCCCATCTGCTGCAGTGGAGGTGTATCAGTTAATACTGAACCATTAAAACCATAATGAAAAAATAAGGATCGATCACTTTTTTTGTTCTCTCCTAATGACTAAGTGTAAATATTATGGGCTCCAGTAGCCTCTGAGTGAATAATGCCCTCCACCCTTCCAAAAGCAGAATTGTAACTTTGTGAACTTTCTATATACTTACTGTTTTCTGCATTTTTAGAATAAGTAGTGGTGTGGGGTTTGGAGGGGTTTTTGTGTATATCTAAAAAATCCCACAGTGCTAAGACTAGATTTGAAGGCCTCATTTGCCAGGCCCATGACCAGCAGTACAGCCAGCTGAAAAACAATTCCACTGTATTAAACCCTGTACTAAAGTACTGCAGGACCTTTACTGTTAAATGGGATATTTGCATGTCAGTAGATATTGGGATGCAAAATTTTTATTTCATAAACAAGTTTTAATATAAACAGACTTCCAGGTTTTTTTGTGTTAATGGGATTGAGGACATTGATGCCAGCCCTGAGGAAAAAGATGTGGGGGTGTTGGTGGAAAAGGAGCTCAGTCTGACCCAGCAATGTGTGATCGCAGCCCAGAAAGCCAGACGTGTCCTGGGCTGCAGCAGAAGGAGGGGATTGTGCCCTCTGCTCCACTCTCCTGAGACCTGCAGAGCTGCCTCCAGCTCTGGGCCCCGAACACAAGAAGGATGTGGAGCTGTGGAAGCAAGTCCAGAGGAGGCCATGGAGAGACTGGAGCACCTCTGCTCTGGAGCCAGGCTGAGAGAGCTGAGGGTGCTCAGTCTGAAGTAGAGAAGATTCTGAGGCGACCTTAGACCCCTTCCAGTGCCTAAAAGGGCTCCAAGAGAGCTGGAGAGAGACTTTGGTCAAGGGCATGCAGTGACAGGACAAGGGGGAATGGCTTTAAACTTGAAGAGGGAAGGGTTGGATTTAAATATAAGGAAGAAATTCTTCCGTGTGAAGGGGGTGAGGCACTGACTGGCACAGGTTGCCCAGAGAAGTTGTGGCTGTCCCATCCCTGAAATTGTGCTTGGAGCAATCTGGTCTAATGGAAGGTGTTGTACCTAGATAAACTTTGAAGTGTCTCCCAACCCAAACCATTCTATGACAGGAAATTCTTTTTTTTTTGTCTTCTTTGTGTTATTTGTGTCCCGTCTCCCCCTCAGTCTCTTATTTCATCTCTCATGGAAAGTTAGGAATGCATTGGAATAAAAGTTTTCATTTCAGAAAAGAGAAAGAAAAGCAATCTCATTTTTCCTTTCAGAAACACGAGGAAAGCAGCCTTGTAAGTTCATCCAAAGACATATGAAACACTTTTATAAATTGTTTTAGATAGTGTGAGGAACTGCAGGAGCCTGTTTCTTTTGAAATCTTGCAGAATCCAGTATTGCCTTTCAGATCTCGATCTTGCAGTGGAATACTAATGTGAACTCTTGTGGGGAATTTTCCTAATGGTTTTACCTAAAATGACTGCTTTACATAGAATACATAAGGGAAAATACTGACTTGTCAAAATTCAAATCATTTTGTGGGAAGAAATAATTTACTTGAGGTTTTTGACAGGGAAGCAGCTTCACAGTTGAATGAGAGATCTTCCACTGCATGTGCCCCTCTCCACTGAATTTGGCTCTCCTTAAGTCTCTGCTTGCAGTTCTGGTGGCAGCCTTGCTTGGTAACTAATGTGTGTCAGGTTTTTATTCTCACCTACTGAGGTTGTTTCATTTCTTATCTGTGTTAGAAATGCTTCAGGACAGAACTGAGTGTTTGTAGTCCGCTTAAGCAACTACTCTGGTTCAGATTCCTGCCCTGCCGTTCCCAGCGTATGCCAGGTATCTGGCCTGGGAAGTGTTTGTCAATCATCTGGGAGCTGGATAGAGAAGCTGAGGATAAGGCTCCTGTTCTGAACTCATCCACCCAATTCACATTTCATCCTTCCTCTGAGCAGCCTGTCTCTGAGGATGTTTTTCCTGCAGGCTGGATCAGCCTATACGTGTTTTGTTTTCTTTCCTGTCTTCCACAAAAGAAAAAAAAAAAAAACAACAAAAAACATGGAGAACAGGGCACTCAAATCATGTGGTGTAAGACTGTTGTCCTCTCTCTTATGAGCATGATCACTACCACCCGTCCAGTCTTAGGCAGTTTAGTAAGGTGCTGTAGTAGGATGCTTTCAGGATGCTGTCAGTTGCCTTGCTTCCTTTTGGACTCCATCCAGCATTAGAGGCTTGAATATTCAAACTTCTTCATGCAGTGCTAATTTTCAAGTTCAGAAAGGTAGCAGCTAATACTGTTTTAATTGAAGTCACATGGTAGAATAATTTCAATAATTTGGGACTGCCTGATACTTTCTGGCCTTTCAAGAAAGATGCAATCTCTTGGAACCATTTGCCTTGCTGTCAGGAGGACCTGCCAGTGAGCTGGTTTATACATTTCAGCATTTCCATTTTGCAGTTTTTCCACAAGATGCTGATTTTTTCCCCCCTTTCTTAGATAAATAAAAGTCAGACACTTGAAATGAAACCAAAGCAGAGGAATATGAAAAGCTGACTGGAGCAGGAATGTTTGCTTTCAGTTTGTTGCTTCCTGTTCTGATCATGCAATTTGATTAAAACTTGGTTTAAAGATAACAGCACCCCCACAAATCAATGTATGGTGTAGTAATGTCTGCTAATGCTTCTTTTGAAGAGGGAATGATTATAAACTCTGTCTTTTAGAGTTTTTTAATACAGAGGAGACATTTTAGTTGCCAAGATCATAGTTCTTGTTCTACTTTTTCTCTTTTCCTGTTTTGGATCAAGCAAAGAATGAGACTGTACCATGTAGTTCTCACTAAAATTCACAGACTAAGGGTTTGTTTTTTTCTGGGGAAAAGATGGTGAAAGTATTAGTCTGGAGGAAAAAATTGTATTCTGCTGTACCGAGACTGATTATACTGAAAAAATATCTTTAAGTAAAAAGACTTATTTTATGATAATTTGAAATTAAAAACTCAATTGATTTGTTTATTAAGATTCCCCTACTGCACAAGTTTGTAATTAGAGAAGACTTGTGAGGAGACTTTAAAAAAAGGCTGATGTTTATCACAGAAAAGTGAGAATTCTACAAAATAGTTGGTTTGGGCTGGGGTTTTTTTTCCCCTAAGCCATAGAAATTTTTCTTGTAGGATCTTTTTTTTTTAAAGCAGTGAATTTATGTTTTGTGATGCTCAGCAAGACAGGAATATAACCTCCTAAAGGCATGTGACTAGGATTAAACCCAGCCTTTACTGTTCTCTAGGTGTATGAGTCAATAGGGATAAATAATTCTTCTGTCTTAGTACTTTCTTTGACAGTGGATTTTAAAATTCTGAAACTCAGAATGAAAGATTAATTTGGCCATAACAGATTCTGCTTTTAGAAACTTTGTATTTCTGCAGGCCATGTTCACACTTCTAAAATTCAGTTTGCCTTGCTTGCTTTGGGACAAATCCTCACAGCTCTGCCTGTCTCCAATCACTGAGTAGGAGAAGTTTAGTTCCCAGTCTTGAACTGTTGCATTTTAATGCCTACTGGCTGCAAATCAAACGTTTTTTCTGATAACCACAACCAACTTTATCAAGCCTTTGTGCATGTAGCAAAACACTACTTTGTTGTTGTTGTTGTGGTTGGTTGGTTGGGGGTTTTTAAGTGGAAGAAACAGGACTGGGCTCCTGTCTGTGTTGCAAAGGCAAAGTGTGGCTTTGATTGTGTGTGTGACTGTTGAAGGACTGGCTTAGGCAGCAGGTGTGGAATTCCTGCAGGAGGGAACTGCATTAGCATTAAGACTCCTACTGGTTGGTTTCTAGATAATAATTACAGAGCGAAAGTTGTCTGTGATTGCAGGAGAACAAAGAAAGCTTCCGTGCTCCTTGCCAAAGCTCCCCCAAAATACCTCCCTCAAACTTAATACAGATTTTGTTCAAAAATCAGGCTTAATTTGAACCCACAGCAAAGAGACTTAAGCCGTGTGTAGCAGTGCCACCTAGTGTAGACTATTAATCCTTGGTTTTCCAGAATTTTACTATTCTTGTATCTTGAGTCTACAATGGTTCAAGAAAATGAACATGACCTCTGCATTGTAGAAAGTGCTTTAAAGGTGATTCTCTGAAATCTGGGCCAGAATATCTTCTTACATGAAACAAGCTCTTACCTGATCACTGTTTTGCTCCTCTTTACTGAGTTAATGACAAAAATAATTTGAAGTTATCCATGCACAACAAGTTATTTTATTTATGTCATGTTTAGCTTTTGAAGTGAGATGGACAGGTAGGATAGAGCAGCAACTGCATACTACTCTTGCTCAGGAAATATCAGCTTGACATTGTGGATTTTCACTGAGGATTGATAATACTGTAAAATTATTCATGGAATAAAGTAGTTCTTTTATGACAAAAACTGGTAGAATATGTCTGTCAGTCTACATAAAACTTGATTTGGGAAGTGGAGGAGTAGAAATAGGGATTAGATTACAGATTCAAGCAATACATGGTTTATCCTGTGTGAGAATTCTGAAAAGAAATGCGCTTAAACTTGCCATGGGTCTTAGCAAATTGTTGTCATTTATAACTCTTAGCCTAATGGCTGTTCTTGCTGTTGAGTTTTGGCTCATGACTGGCAAAGAATAGTCCTCACAAGTCTGAACCTTTGTTAGGACAAATAAACAAAGCTGTGGAGTGGATTTTTATTTTCACTATAGTCCCTCTAAAGATGGACTAATGAAATCTAAAGAAGTTTTTCTGTATTTTCACCAGGCTTAGGAAAACAGACATTTAGTTCTGTGCACCTCTAACCTAGAGGAAGTTCATCACTGCAGCTGGAGCTGCTGGGAATTGCATGTTTTTTCTAGATTCCCAAAGGAAACTCTGTCAGCCAAAGTTACAAATGGCAGGAGGACAGAAAGCAAAAGGCACAGCGGCTGGATTTATACTGACATGGTATTTATTCTGCTTTGCCTTCCAAATCAGCTGCTGAAGCTCTTTTCCAGTTAAGAATTGTTTATCTAGTGCTGTCTAGCTCAATACACAGAGACACTTCTGAGGCCACCCAGGGAATATGAAAAGCCCTGTACTGAGTGGAGGTGTGCACATGTGCCCTCTTTGACTGCTGATTCCAGACATGGGAAGGGGAGAAGACCAGCAGGATCCCTGAAGGAAAGATTTATATGAAAAGCTGTTACTGAGAGGATAATTTATAGTATATTGATACTCAGTGACTTGGGATGTTGTGCTGTACAAACGGCAAAATACTCAAAGATCTCTTCAGATAATGCTGCCTTGGAGTCCTTTCTTTGAGGGGAAAATGAGATTGTGACTACTCCAGTGCCAATATCACTGACACAGGACATGGTGGAAATTTAAGTGAGCAGTTATAACCAACACTGCCTTGTGCATGGGCATATCTCGTGTTTCTCAAGAAAATCAGACTGTGACTTGAAAACTTGGGCACCCACTAGACTGTTTTTATTCCTAGTGGATATGAGGCAAATCTGTTCACAGTACTTCTCTACTCACAAGGGTTTTCTATGATTTTTGTTCGTTGGACCAAAGGGCTGTAGAAGCAAAGCCCCAAATTATATCAAGAACATTCTGTCTCCAGAACTTTGAGCTGCATAACTCTCAAAGGGGACTATTGTTTTGGCTGTTATCAGTGACGAGCATGGATGGTGTTTCTGACTGAGATGGGCTCGGTTTTTCACTCACATCATTGTAAGGGGCTTATATTATTAGCTATAATCCAATCTCTTACTGTAGAGTTTTGGAAGCCCTGGAGTGGAAGGTCATTCAGGTAGCTCTAAGTTTATGTAGCCTAAGTTATCTTTTGAAAGTACATGTATTAAGACAACCATGGCCCTGTAGCTGGTGATTCTGAGCAAATGTTGTCAATAGCAGGAATGTTTCAGAGTGCTTCCTGTCACTGATTGACAACTGATGGCTTTGAAAACCAAAGTTGTTGAGTGGAATCTGAAGCATTTTGGGAGAAGCAACACCTTTGCTGTTAATAATGTGAGTTATCTTACTCTGATTTTACTTACTAATCTAGTGTGGAGTCATGGCTTATACAGAAAAGCTGCTGATCTTACCTAGACCCTTCCATCCTTCCCTGTTAATATGCTTCTGTAATCTGTGGTTTCTGTCACCAATTGGTAGAAGAACATTTCAGGAGACTCCTTGTTAAAATGTTAGTGTTGCATCACAGGCACCTTTTCTGTTTTTCTCCCCTGGGTTATGCAATAAAAAGTTTTGGAAGTGCAGCAGAGGTGGAGATATTAATGGCAGTGTCTTCCCAACCCTGTATTAGCCAACCTGGTTTCTTTTGGTGCTGCAGTCTGCATTAGCTCCTTCTGAAGACCCCTCCAGGGCAGTCTTCTGCCACAGTCAGCAAAGCCAGCAAGCTTTGCAAGGAGATTGCTTGAAACCCCATCTCAGAGCTTTGCTTTAATTCTCAAGGGGCAACCACATCAAATGGCAAACGTACTCACATGGCTGGTTTAGATCCAGGGTAGATCTGTGGATGCCACACTGACAAACACAATCAGAGGTATGTGTTTTGGCCCAGGGAGAATCAAAACAAAACTAAACTGCAAGGGCAAGTTAAGCAGCCTTCCAAGGGAGTCCAGGATAATGACTGGTGTGTCCTGTATCTCACTGGCCTTGCATCACCAGCAGCAGAACATACAAGCTGCTCTGAGGTAGTGTTGTGCTGAGGGCTGCAGTGACGATCTCACCTGGTGGGGTGTAACTACAATGTTTGTTTTATTATTTTGTAATAGTAAAAAGCCTCCATGGAAACCTAGCAGAAACCTCGTGACTTGAAAAGTTACCAGGTTGTCAGGTATTCTTGAAAGCTGGAAAAGAGGTTTTTCATTTGCTTCCTTTTAGATGAAAGTTCTCTGGCCATTTAATTCCTGATGGTGTGTTGGGCTTTGTGGCCTTTTCCCTTTTCTTCTGCTGTTTTAAGTGAAAGCAAAATACTGACGGAATCTTATCAGCAGTTGTAGGGCTTGACTGTTTTTAAGGATTTTAAAGGGAAATTTCAGATAGTGTGTAGACATGAAGGTGGTAGAGCTAAATTGGAGTGGAGCTGAATCTTTGAGGCAGTGGCAGGCATTAAACAGGGAACCTGTGAGGAGCTGGAACTTTGCCACAAGCAGTTTGAGTGGCAGTGTCTAAGAAGAGAGGCCATCCTTCCCAAGGAAGGGAGCAGTTTAATTCTGACTACAAATGAAGTAAAGCTGTAGGAAAATTAATTGCCTATGTCTGTTGACAACTGTACTTGAATATTTCACAAGCAGAACAGAATCTGGTCATTTGTAAGAAACTTCCCCTCGTGGTCCTCTGAAATTCAACACTTTAGCAGAGCTGTTAATGTCCAAAAATCGAAGTGAATGGTCCTATGAGGCTACACTCATGTATTGATTTTATAATTTTATGAACTTACAGCTGTGTATAAATGTTATACATGTTTCCCTTTCCCAAAAGCATATAAATAACTCTGTTCTGCTCGTCTGAACCAGTTTTTTGCCTTTTGAAAATCTCATTCATTAGCTCAGATATGCCAATTAAGGAATTAAAAGTTTTGACAGACTTCCCTTTGTTCTAGTTCAATATTAAGGGAAGCAGTGAGAAAGCCAGTAGATCACACTGAGTAGGAAAGCGACTGCAATATATAGTCTCAAATTAATGCCCTGCTTAAAATCCTTGTGGTTTCCTGTATGAAACTGGAAAGGGGGATTTTCTGGAAGAAAATTGCTTGCTATTTAAAAATTCCTTCTGCAGTTTTCTTTGTCTGAAAGCTCTACTGCATTTTGATGGTGATAGAGAAGTTCAGTCCCTGCCATATCTTATTCTGCTGTAATATAAAAACCCAAAGTTTCTCTAGCTGTTAATAAATTAGTATAGACACAAAATCCCTTTTATTTTATAAAGAACTTAAGATTTCATATCTAATAAGGCTGAAAAATATTTTAAGCTGAAAACCAGATTTTTGCCCTCCCACTGGTGAGAAGCAGAAATACAATTGAAAAACTAGATTAACACGTTCAACAAAAGACAAATATTCCCTGCCTATCACAGCAGAAATGGGCATAAACAAAAGGAGGTAGTGCCAGTACCTAGAATGCACCTCTTGCTTCTGACCACATTTGGGTTTTTTTCCTCTGGCTGATGCTTTGATAAAAATGGTTATAAGAAGACCTCATGCTGACTTCAGAGGGAGCTACCACAGTCCATGTCCTTGGCTGATCTCCTGTTGCCCCAGCTGAGCTGTGACCTGAACAATTTGACTGTTTAATTTTTTCTAGTGAGCCCAGCTATGGCATTGATGTTAGAATTTAACTTTATTAGCTTTGTGTATTGGCTCAAGCATCAGTATTGCCTCAACATAAACATAAAAGAGCAGAATAAGGTGCAGCTGGGTAATTCCTCCCTCTGAGTTGGCATTACTTGCTTTCTATGATATCACAGTCGACTTTACACTGCCTAACTTGGGCACAGCTGTGCTTTGATTTTTTTTTTTTCTTTCCTTATGGCATTACCATGTCCTTAGTCACAGCATCTTACTTTGAGATGCTGCTGTGCATTCCAGTTGGGTGGAATTTAACATTTAGTTTTTTAGCTAAACTTAACATCCCTAGAGGCTTTAGAGTTTGAAGGCTTTTATTTTTTTAGTTAAAGAATTGCAATGCCAGTCAAGCAATATTTTCCCAGGCTGTCTGCTGCTGATGGAAAGTGGCATACTCAGTTTGTTGATAGCACAGGGTAATGCCCTGCTCAAGGAATTGCCCAATTCAATAGCAGAAACTGAGGAGCACCTTGATTATTAGTCAGCTATGTTATGGGAACTATTTGAAATCTTGGCTGCTACTCCAAGGAACTACTTAATAAAAATAAGTACAATTCAAACAACAACACCCCTGCCAAACCCCCACCACTCCCACCCAGACAAACCCAGTTGTGATACTGAGAGTGTGGACAGGGTGAATGTATTTTGACTGCTCTATCCTGAATGGGTCACAGAACTGCACTTCCACTTCTTTTTAGTTAGACAAGCACAGTTGTGTTTATTATTCTGAATATAGAAGTCAACACACTTCAGATTTCTGGAAAACATTCAAGGATTTGTATTCCATGCAAAAGGCTTTAAAACAGAATGTGCTGCTTGTTAAAAACAGCCTATCCCAGTTCCCTCTACAGCCAGTACTCCAGAGCAGGGGAAGCCAAGCCAGTATTGCTGAGAGGGGAAAAAAAGAGGGGGGAAAATCTAAATAACAGAAATGCATGTGCAGGATTGTCACATGATACCACTGAGAAACATCTGTGAATAAAGCAGAGTCAATAATTAGAAATCCCTCTGCAAAGGAAGTTCTTTTCCAGTGTGTCAGGTAATGATACACAGAGTCCAGGCACTGAATAAGCAGGGTGGTGTCGCTGTTACATCCGAGGCGCGCAAAGAAAACGACACAGAGTCCAGGCTCATGAACAAGTGGAAGCCGAAGCTTTTTCTTCAATAATTTTCTGACTACTATATAGGATAGATCACAAAAAGTGTGTTGAGTGGCAATAGGTAATTGGTTCCTCAGCCATCCACTCCCTGAGAGGATTGGCCAACTCCTAAGATACCGATTCCAAAATATTTTCAAAGTCAAAGCCACAACAATCTTGCAAAACAACTTGCAAGTGCAAGAAGTTTATGGAACTGTGACCTTGTTTAAAATAGTTTACATAGGAAAGACAGTCTGCTCACAGAATATTGAGAAAAGGCTGAAGAATTTCTCTGCTTCTAGCTTTTTAGCACCTACAGGGTGGGAAGTAACTCCCACTGCTTATTCTGATATTTTATCTGTAAGTGCAGTCTTCTGTCAGTTGAAGTTTTTCTGAAAAAGTGCAACTTTGTCAAAACAATCATAAATAGAGTAAAAGGAGAAAAATGGCAAATAATGGGAGAAGTCACATAATCATACACAAGACTTTGGTCTGTTTCACATGCCTGAGAGTGTATTTATGCTACTAGAGGTGGGTAAATGTAGCTGAATCTTATGAGCCCTTCCATGGTTGGTGGGAAGCCGTGGCTGTTCTCAGGTATTAACCCGGTTCCTTGCTTGCCTCTCCTCTTACAGATAGGGAGTATCTGTGGGAAGTTAATTTTAATTTTGATAACTTTCTGCCACAGTGCCAGTGAGTCATGGAATCAGTGTCATTAGCATTTACAGGAAACATGAGCAAGTGCAGGGATAGAAGTATACTCGAGCATTGATGAAGTCAGCACATTTAGTATCTTTTGCATTTTTATCTTACATTTTTTAAAACACTGGCAAGATGTATTGGGTGGGGGAGTTTTCTTTATAACATGTCAGAAATTTTACAACAGGTGAAGCTATCTAAGTTTGCAAAAGCAAGCAAGCCTGTGTAGAAATGTATGTTATAAATGAGATTTCCATAAATCACGAATAAGACGTGTATGCTTGTTAATGATGAAAATTAATCAAGTAAAGGTGACTAATCTAGCAGCGTGCTTTCCCAAGGTACTGAATGCTCTCATTTGCCTTTTTGAGTATCTCGTGGAGAGCAGCAGGAAGATCTTCTGCATGTTAGGTAAATCTAGAATGGACTAGAGCAGAAAAGTAACTTAAGGGGTTTTTAATTCTTTTACCTTGCAATACATCTGGACAATGTGCCTAGGTAAGTTTGGGAATTTTCACAATTCTTCTGTTCTGAATTTTTTAGTTAGTAAAGTTCCTATTACGCAAGTTTCTTCAAGCTCTGCAGTTTAAAATGCAAGTAGCTCATGGCTTTTAAGAACACATATGAAATGCTGTAATAAAATCTGTCTGTCTTCATGTGTGCTTAAGGAAATAAGAGCAAAGTAACTGAGCTTTTGAACTTGGATTCATGTTTCTGTTTATTGTTTTAAGTTGACCAGCCAGTGAATAGTTTAAGTTCATTATGCTGATATATGGGATGTGTTGAGAAACTCTTGATGTTGTGTTTGAAACCAGGGCCTTAGTAATTCTAAAATTTCATCATCACTTTTCAAGAGGGGATCAGTGGCAAAGAGCTATAAAAAAATTATTGGTAGCCTGTTGTAGAACCTGAACGCATTCAGGTTCCAGCAGCACTGATAATGCTGGATCTCAATCCATATTTCTGTTTTATAGCAATGCTGTGAACTGGGCTGGTTATTCAGGGTGCTCAGACTGGGCCAGTTGAGAGCATTAACAGATTTCAGTAAGTTAACATGAAACCAATGATCAGTGTTCAAAATGGTCTAAGACATGGAGGGAAATAAAAGATAAATTAGCAGTAACTAGTCTCCATTGCAGAGCAGCCTTGAAAATCAAACTAGAATTTGGCTGGAGGGACTGGTTTGTTGTTGTTGTTTGGCTGTTTGCTGGGTTTTGCTGGTTTTCTGGGGGGGAGGGTTTCATGGAAACATGGAAGCACTGTGGATGTGCTCTGATCCAGCAGTCATCTAACCAGGCATCCCCACTCCTGAGGTTTCAGACAAGTCTTTCCCGCTTTCCAGCCTGGTGAAAAAAGTTTGTCTTTTTAGCAGTATGTCCTGTTTGGACAGCCCCCACTTTCCTGCATAAGCAGGAATATGGAAACTTATAATACTCCCCATGGGAAATGTCTCCAGAAGTGCCACAGTTGCTACCAAAACATTTAAAATTTCTATCTGACTTAAACAGGAAATTTAAATATAATTAATTTTATATTCTTCAGTAGAAAGAAGCTGTGATGGAACTAAATCTAGTTTAAAATTGATGCAGTTGCTCCCAGAAATTACCCAGATATTGTATTGTCTGTGCAAATGCACAGTCCAGGTCCTGTGACAGCATTTTAGAATGTATGACTTTTGTCACACCCACCATGCTTTCTTCTCCTATAAGAAAAGATTTCTAAATTTCCCAAACTGCTTCCGTATGTTGTTTTTACTTTTAAACACTCAAAAATTTGGTTTTAACACAACACTTAAATCTAGGAGCTGAAAGGAATGGGTGGATTTGCTTTCATCAACATAGTAAATTACTTTTTCATTTCTGTATTTCTTTACTTATCTTGCAAATTTTATCATTTAAGGTGAATTTTATTATTTGATTAGTGAAATCAAGTCAACATATTTAATATACAACATACATACAGTAACTTCTTCCATATGATATGTGGTTTAATGAGCTACTTAGTGGTGACTCATTTCTCTGCCATATTCCTTTGCCACTGATTCTCTGTTGCTGTTGTTGAGCAAGGAAAAAGAAGGCAGCAGTGGTTTGGATACCAAAGCCTTCAGGGAATAGTGAGTGGAGGATGTGCAAGAGTATCCAAGTAGGAACTGAGAGTGGAGGCCAGAGAAAAAGGTCCAAAAGCAACTGAACTTGTAATTGAGAACATAATAAACCCTTAAATAAATCACTGTGGGCTTGGTACTTAAATGGGACTCTGAACTGCAATTTTAAAAAACATACTGTTTTAAACATAGATGTATCAATCTTTGTGATTGCATTGAAAAAATAACTGAGACATTCATAACATGCTTTGGTAAAGGAAAAGTCAACCAGCTGCCAATGAAAATAAATTACAGTGCAGTGAGATAAAACCCCTAAAGCCAACACTCCCTCTCATTAAGATTAATTAGTTGCCATCAAAAACATCAGAGAACAATGTGCATGGGCTCACTTAGGTCTTCAGGGCATGTGGGAGGATAAGTGGCATACATTAACTGTAATCATTTTCATTGAGCAAGCAAGAATCTTCTTTTCCATATCAGAACAGTGATCCACCCCTTTCTGTACACGCTCTCCCTCCACGGACTCTTCACCCATTTCTTCCATCAGTCCTGTTCCACCTCCGCTAAGGAAATGATGAGTCTTGCTGCTGTCTGTCTCCTAGCAGGGAGTTGTAGCGGATAGTTCTCATATTACAGCCAGTAGCTAAATTGCACTTCTCAAATATAACTTTAAATTCCACCCACTAGTGTGCATCCAGTGCATTTGGACTATCCAAGGTGGAAACTGCTATGTATCCACAAGAATCTGGTTAGATTTTTAGTATGTAAGTAAAGATTTTTTTAATATTTAGAAGTTCAGTAGATCAAATTATTAATTAGCCTTTCTGTCTCTTGACAGGTTCATTCAGTATAAAACTGCTGTATTGAACCTGTTCTTGCAGATACTTAGGAAATATAAAAGATAAATACTTTAAAACTTTAGATTTATGTTCTCATTCATTAATAAACTAATAAATAGCTTTAGATTTACTCTTCTACCAAGTGGTATGACTCGTACCAAAGATTTATGTTTTTTCTGCACTCTACATCTGCATGCATAAAAAAACAAGTTTTCATCATCAAATGGAAGCACTATGAAAACTTAGGTAAAGTTTGTCTTCCATGAACACTTGATTCCAAGGAACACTTGGATTCTGGTTAGTATTTTCTCTATTGACTCCCTTTGAATACAAATCCATGCCAGGCCAAAGACCTGCATGATAACCTTCCACAGACTTAGTCTCAGTGCCTCAGTGTTCAAAGCTCCAATGATGGGTGCACTCTGCTGGAATTAGGGAACTGCCAGCCATCGTGGGGAGTGCTAACACAAGGAGGGATGTGACTTTGCCAGGTACAGATTTACCTTGTGATTAAGGAAAAGTGACTGGTTGTGTAGCTTTCAATGACAAATCAAAATTTATTTCTATCACTTTCAAATAGAAGATTTACTGTAGATGCTAATTTAAAACAGCAGACCTATCCCGAACTTCTAATAAAAGTTGATAGTGCTACTTTAGATGACTGGAATATACCGTCTTAACTTCAGTTCATCTAATACAAGATAATACACTTCAATATCATTTAGTGTCAGCAGGGAATACTTAAATATTGTGGCTGAGTGTACTGCATTGTTGAATTCTAAATGGCTTTACTTCCTTTTTTAATGTTAATTTGTTCATGTCGTTCTTGACTTAGCTACTGTTATCATTGTTCAGTAAAACAGTCCCTTATTATGAAAACATTGGTAATGTCTTTTAGATGAATGGGGGGAAAAACAGATGTACAAAATATTACCAAAGAGCTGTAAATATTTCATGAAAGGAAGACACAGTTCAAGTGGAGTAGTTAATGAACCAAGCCATGATAGCATTAAAAATAGAGAGCTGTGAATGTTCCAGTGTGACAGTACCCGAAACGTTCGGCTTGTGGCAGTGCCAGTAGTGGATGTAGAACTGGGAGGGAAATCAGTGGCATAAGGCACTTGACAGCAGTGACCTTTGACTTGCTGGATGGGGGGACTTTTTGATCAAGAGAAAAATAAAAGTCTTTCTAGTGAATGAAGCATACTCACATTTATGGGATTAGAGATATGGATGGAAAGTACTTCTGGCCCAACCTCTAATGTGAAGTAGGACTATTGTTGTCATTAGATTAGATCAGATCAGCCACAGCAGAGACCTGAGAATTCCAAAGATGAGATGTTTCTCCTTTCCCTCCAGAAGAGAAGAGATGGCCCTGCTGGAGCAGGGGGTTTGGACTAGATAAACCAGATCTCCCTTCCAACCTCAGCCATTCTGTGTTAGGGGACAGTGGGGCACACCTTATTTGAAGGCTCCTTCCCTTAAATGTTAGGGAGGGAACACACATTCACAGCCAAGTATATCATCTGTATGATTAATGTTGTATAGTGACCCTCTGAAGATAAAATGACATACTAAAGTGTGTTCAGTTAAAGAGCGGGTATAGAGATATGACTTCAAGTGCTGTATGAACCTGGAAGAATGTTATCCCTCTTGAAGATTGCTGAAGCTAAAAGAATGTACAAAAACACTCTATAAAGTCAGAAAATCACCCAGGCAGAGAAAATGTTAATGTCATTCAAGATGGGACCAAAAATGAGGGGGAAGAAATGGATGTTGTATGAAGTGAAGAGAGTGATATCTTCAGCTCTGAGCCACCTCAGCCACCTCGAACTTGAATTTCTGTTTTCACCACAATGTCAAGTTATTTCTGAAAGTCAAAATTTGCAATGTAGTTGTACCAAATCCCATCTTCTCCCATATCTGCTCCAGGGACGTGACTCAGAGAAGTCTTAAGACAGCTGGGAGAATTGAACTGTTTCAAATATGTTCTGTGTCTTACTTGTTGTTTTGGTCTTGATAACTTTTAATTTCCTACTTTGTAATCAAGAATGTAACCCTCTGCCTTGCTAGACTAAACTCAATTGCCTTTTTGGATTTGTCTAGCATTAATGATAGCCTCATGCAATAGTGCCAAGTAGAAAGCATCTTGTCTTTTTCCCAAAATAGCTCTATTGTTTTCATGTCGTGGAGCATTTGAAATCCAGAAAATGTTCAGGAAAGTAATTCAGGGTGACTTTCCCACCAAGCTGCAGAGGTTCATTTGGTAGCTAATAAAACCCAGGGTTGAATCTGAGGGAGAAATACCAGCCAGTAATCATTCTCTGATAAGGACCAGGCAGAACACAACATTCCTCTGACTGCCACTTCATAGATCTTACACAGCCCAATTTATCCTCCATTGTAAACCCCAGGACTGGCAAGGATGTGCAGAAGGGGAGTAGTTGTTTCTATTTCTTGTTTCCAGAGACTTTTCAATACCTTTGCCTGATCTTTTAAAACTATGTAGACCGGTGAATTTCACACATTTAAGACTAAATTAAGCAGAGTACTCAGGCACAGCCTTGTTGGGAGGTCTGGAGGAACAAGAGGTATTGAATGATCCTATCACTGAGTGAAGCAGCGCAGGAAATAATCCTGTTCTTCCATCAGAACTGAATGTGTGTGAGCAAGTGTTCATACCCCTGTATGATGTTCTTCCATGGAACGTCTGGTAAGGAATACCTCAGGGCAAGATTAAACAGGAACAGTCTGGAGACTGACAAACAGGATGGTTGAAGAAAGTTGTTTTCACCTCCCTTCTTTTCCTTCCCCCTTATGAAGTTTTTTGCTTACCCTTTAATTTCAAGCCCTGTTTCAGTGGACAGAACCTGCTGTGGGAAATAAGCAAACATGCTTAGAGTTTGCCTGCAGTTGTGCATTCAGTGGTGATTATCAGATCAGTCTAGGCACCCAGGGGTTTTATCCCTCATTAGAATGAATGCGTATGTCCAAAATTAAACATAGGCATTGAGCAGGAATGCAAATCTCTGCTACGGATGGGAGCTGAGGGTGGGATATCCCTGTGGAGGGCACCAGCTAGGTGAGACTGCACTGAGTTTTAAAGAATAGAGGAAGCGTACAAGAGTCTGAGATACGGTTAGATGCAATGAATCTTAATTTTTCTTTTTCTGGGACCTAACCCTTCTTTAAGAGACGACTGAGTAAAGTGCCTCAACAGATACAGGAATTCCTGGCTTTCTGGATAAGACTGTCTGTTGTTCCTTTCTGTTGTTCCTTTAACCTGATGTTAAAGGTGACGAATTTCTTGGTGTCAAAGAAAAGCTGATGGGCTACAGATTGAAATCCTGGAAGACAAACTGTCAAAAGGGTTATATGAAAAAAACAGTAATATTTTTTTTTTTCTGTGTTGCAGTTCTGTGGATATTTACAATTGGAAAAGAACTCATACTTGTGGCATCCTGCAGTATCACTAAATATGTTGTAATATTGTTCACTGTAACATCTTGTGTGCATTACTGCTGATAATGCAAATTAAGGTTCCTGCTCTTTCTTTTTAAGAAGAAATTCAACCCATTGGATTTAAAGACAAGCCCTGGATCAGGTCAGCCTTGCAGGTACAGGTAGCAGTGCAGAAGTAGTCGGGTCAGAGGGTATTAAGGAGTTAACAGTATAGGCCCCTGGACTGCAAAACTGCTTTTCAAAATCATAAAACAAATCCTATATCAATAAAGAAGATGGCAAAACTACAGACGGCACAAGAGGATGACATTTCCCACAAGTTCTTGGACCATTGCAATAATTGTGAAATTTGCTAAATAAAAATTTGGAATCTTCCCAATTTCCTGTGCTAGAAAAGACATCTGTATGTCTGTCTCAAATCTCATCCTTAACTTCCAGATTTGTAACTACAGGGCAGCTTCAGGATTTTGTTGTAACTTCTGTGGCTTTTCTTTTAATTATTACACAGGTAATTCTTGGCTTGCAAGTGACCTGCTGTATGTCAGGGGTCTGTATGTATTTTGACTGCTTTTTCTCTTTTCAGCTGAGGAGAAAGAATGCAGCCCATAATACTTCTCTTGCAGCACTTCAGTTTGAGTCCTGGAAACTGCATGTATTTCCTGCCAAGTCATGCATCTATAACATCATGGCAATCAGTAACAATACTTCTGTTGTTTGAAGCATGAAGTTTTCAGGCTGTTAGGAATGCTGGTGTTGCTGCTTCTTTTAGTTATTTAACTTCTTCCAAAGTCAAGAAACAATTTATATCTAAAGTATACTAAAAAGGCAGCTGAAACCTGATCTATTGTCTTAGTTTGTGATTCTCCTTTGAGTTTACAAAGACAGTAGTGCCACTCTGGAAATAAAACCAAATGTAGTTTAAATTTGCTCTTCGCTGGATCACTGGGTGATGTGTGTGTGTCACGTCATAGGTTTTTTCTCAAGTATTGCATTTGTGATTTGTTAAGTGCTTTTGTTTTGGGTGGGTACAGCCTCTCTATGATCAGCAAGGCACAGGATATTGTGGGCAGCTGGAGGCAGGCCCTGCTCCTCTGGGGGCCTCTTTAGATGTCTTTGGAGGTCCTGGCTCAGTGTTTATGTGTTTGCTCTTTTTTATTAAAACCAGTTGTCCCTGCACTTTCTCTACCAAATCCTGCTGTACAGGGAGCAACAGTCAGTAATTTAGTGGACCCAAAGGGAGAAGTTAAGATTGTAGAAGCATTAGGTTATAGGATTTGTCAATCTAAGAAGTAGGCCAGTCATCACAGCCTGTCAGTACAGACTACCCGAGGGGTTTTATTTGATTATCTAATGTGTATATGCATAATTGTAGCACTGACAGTGCTAATTTTGATGTAAGGTTCTTCCAGTGGAAAAATAAATGATCTAAGAGGTTGTTTTGCTTGACAGACTATGGTTATGTGATGTGCTATTAGGATTTGCATAGGAATATATAGGTAATATGCCAATGGAGGCTGCTGTGCCTGAAACCGTCCAGTGGTATGTACTGACTGATTGTCTCATCATGCTAACAGCAAGTGTGCAAGAATTGTAAGGACATGCCATGTTTCTCACCTAATTACTGCATATCTAGCAAGGGTCAGCTTGTAAGCAGTTTTATCAAAGGGAATATAGGTAAGAGTAAGTTTCTACTTACAGGTAGACACAAAGGAGAAAGCCCATGCTTAAGAAAGGATAACTTCAGGCATGTTGAGATCTGTGAGGTGTCAGATCTGGAAGACACAAGTAGACCTCTGACAGTACAAGGGCATGGATTCATTGTGTGGTTTGTGTGTAAAAATCAGATTTTAAGCACAATCTAGGGACCATCTATCTTATAGTGATGCTTTGAAAAACTGGACACCTCATTTTGCGGTTATCAAAAGCAAAAAGCAATTTAACTTAAAGCATATCTAGACTCAGTCTCACTGCTGCTTCTCCAGGCATGAAGATATCCAAGGGGTACAGATGCCTCCTGCCCCTTTGCAGACAGCCAGTGCTGCCATCTGGGAGAGGTGGCAATGCCCCCAGCAAGTGCAGGCAGTGCTCTGTCAGCAAGGGGCTGCTGTGGGAGCACAGACCTGTCAGTTCCTAAGCAGGCTCCTGTTCTCAGGCAGGACTCCGCATTTCACTGTGGGCAGGGGCTCGCAGCAGTGCTGTGGGCAGAGCTGCAGGGCAGGCACAGGGCAGCAGCAGCCCAGGCCTGGGGAGGTGTGGAACAATGCCAGGTTCTCACTGCTGCTCACTCAGCCCTGAGTCACAGCTGGGCGCTGACCTCAGGCTGGCCAGACTGCCAGTTCTGCTTTGGTCTGAGGGCAGCCCCAAGCAGAGAATCACTTTAAGGGCAATGAGTACTGATTTTGTTTTCTTTTCCTTTTTGTAAGCTTTTAATGCCCTCTGTATTTGGGACTTCCTTTTTATTTTCAGTTCTAGTTTCCTTGGTGTAAGTAAAATAGTTTTCCTCTTGCTGCTTTCCTTTTAATGGTTTAGGCATCATATTTTGTAACAAAATTAATACCTAGTTTAATCTAAGATGATATTTGGATAACAGTTAACAGGAAGAGCACTCATAATCATAAATCATACAATCATCAAGGTTGGAAGAGACTTTTTCTTTCAGAAATGAGTAAAACTTCAGGAGGGTTTTGGGGTTTTTTGTTGTAGAACAAGATCCTAGGTAGTGGAAGGTGTGAAATATATAGCATTTTGTTTAACTAATCTTAGTTGTGAGTCTTTTCTAAAATAACAAGTTGTAATACTGGACAAAATGGCAATGCTATACATGGTGTGATAGTTATAAACTTGAGTCTAACCTCAAGATCCTCTCTGAGTAAGAATTATGAGATACTCTTCTTGTAACCTTTACCATTAACACTTTCAGCTTTGTGGGTTAATATCAGCAGAGCCCAATCAGGCTTAGGACCTACAAAAACATTCCAAAATCCACAGAATGTAGACAGTGTGAACCAGGAAGGGCAAGGTCAGGCTTCAGTTCTTTATGAAATGCTGACTGCATTAACTGCCACAAGGTATAAGGCTCCATGATCTCTAATAAAACTGCACAAGAAGTAATCAGTTAGATGTGAAATGGATGGTTTGGCTTTCATTTTGTCAGAGGAATGCAAACTTACAAAGAACAATAAAAGGTGTTCAATAGTAAAATCTAGGTTTAATTTTTACTTTTGCTGAAAGTCTTTAGCAGAAGACTGGAAAGTTTTGTCTCAAGCAGCTGTGATCCATGCTCTGGACTAACTAATAGTACTAGAGCTTGCTTTTTGTTTTCTGAACCAACAATATGAAATACCTTCTGTTTAGAAGATTCTCATACACTTTATAGATGAACCTTGACCAGTGCTTCTTTTGAACAGTATATTTTGAATGATAATTATAGCATATAGCATTCCAGATCACCTTTTCTGTGGCTTAAAATTCTGGAAGAGTGCTATAGAAATCCAATGGGATTATATGACTTTACTGGTGTATATATGGTGGGCCGACTTCTGTCCCCCTAGTCTTAGACAGAATTAAGTGGAAGAAATAATAAAACCTTTAAAATCCTCAATGAAATACACTTTATTTAATATTCCATGAGAGAAGTGGGATGCTATAGTAATTATTAAAAAGTAGATAAGCCTAATAAAGAATGAGTGGCGATTGACAGGCATAATATCCCATTGTATGTTAGCTCAGTCTAAATCCTATAAATCCTGTTTTCCTTCTACTGAAAGAGAATTTCTTTTTTAAATGTGTCTGGGGGTTGTCTGTTCCCGTAGCCAACAGATGACAAGCAGCTCTTGGAATTTCTCTGTGCAATGTTAGATATCTTCCTGTCACTAAAGTTTTTGTCCAGTTTACTTAACTTGAAAAAGGACCCAAATCCCACCACGCAAAAGCAATCTGGTAGTAATGTTATTGTCCATTTGAAACTAAGCTCTAATCAGAATAGAATGCAAAGCCGGGGAGGTAAAATAGGTAGTGAGTAGAAGGAAATCAAAGAAAGTAAAAGAAGGTAGCACCCTTCCGTGTCTAAACGTGATTATTGGAGAGGCAGTGAGATAATTCTGCTGTGGGAGAGTCACTTCGAAATTCATAAGCCTGGCATTACAATGGTAACTCAGTCTCACCGAATTACTATCGCTAGGAAGAGATGAGTAGTCAGCCATTCAGGAAGAGGAAACCTGTTTTCTATTTGTAATTGCTTTTGTTTATAACTGATGGGAGCTGTTAACGTCTGTATCCTCGGGCTCTGATGGTCCACTAGAGAGCTCGGAGGAATGGCTAAAACGGAATTGCAGCTGGGAGGAGCATGTGGCAAGACAGCGAGGACTGCCAGACATCCTGTAATGTCATCAGCACGGCAGCCTCCACAGATCTGCACTACATTCCAAAAGAGAACCTTCAAAACAAACTTTAGCCCTCATTATAGATCAGAAATAAAAATGTGGACAAATCACCCCAGACATTCAGTGGCTCATAGTATTTGGAGGACTGCTTTGTTCTCTTCAGTAGTGTGACACTTTCCTCTCAGTGAGTACACTGCCTCCTGCACAGCTGAGCCACCCAAGTTTCCAAGACATGAGGAGCCTTAAAGACAGCATGACAGCCTGTGAAATCCAGTTTGATAGCGCTAAAAACATGAAACTACCTGTAAAAAAGACCCCTAATGCTTCGTCCCTCATCTCTTCTTAGTTCTGGATTGCAAGATAGCCAAGAAAGGATTCCCAAGAGCTCTGCTCGGTCTGAGTCATTTGCAAACCTGTTTTAACTTCTTTAACAGATTTAAAATAATGTTTGAGACTATGCATCTGCCAAACAATATAGTGCAATGGTTCATATAAAGTATTTTTATAAGAAAGGTTGATTTCGGTTTTTTTATCTTGCATGTACATCTTACACGTTTGAGGAAGGAGTGAGAAAGCAATACTGTGGCCACTTTGCAGGAAATGGCACTGGAGCCCTTGTACTTATCATTGCAGGAAGCTGCAGGAAGCCAAACACCAGGAAGACTAAAAACAGAATATTGGGATTTTGATATATACACCGTAGTAATTAGGCAATTTATACTGGTTTAGATTAAGTTTTCATTCTGATGGGAATTTGACTCCTGAGGATACTTGTAAGCACAGAAGGGAATTAGGTCCTCAGAATTCTGCTGAATGCTCAAATTCTAATAAACAGCCAGCTTCTAACTTTACAATGATCAGCTATTTGAAAATTAATCTTTTCCTAGCAATGAACTGTCCTAAATGTTTCCCACTTAAACTGTTATATAAATATTTGCATTTCTTCAATGATGCATGTTCAAATTTGCATGCTGCTGGTTTGATTACTTATTGTAATCATAGAATTTACATAAATATGCATGAAAGGCATCATCATTTCCTCCCCTGTGTCTCACATGCTTTTGATTTATGTACCAGGGGAGAGATGTACACTGTGCAATTCTGCTTAAGGAGGGTATGTTGCCTGCTCTGGCATCACTTACAGTATGGAGGCAGGATTTGTATGCCGCTCTTCATCTGTGTTTATTTGGACAACTCACTGTTAACATAGCTGGCCCTCTCTCCTGAACGTTTTACTAACCTGAGTTTCATGCAGACTTACCAGAAAAGGCTTTTTCTTCTTATGTGTGTATTGTGTGCTGTACTCTCATCTTTTCAAAATGGCAATAATACAAAGAGGACGTGCAATTAGTTAGAATGTGTATGCTCTCCACTTTCCTTTTAAGCCTGTGAGGACAGATAAAAGACTTTTCTAAACTATCAATGGATTTGTTTGCCAGATGCTTTCCAGATGAGTACAGTGAGGGTGGAGAAAGCAGGACTTTTGGCTCAACACAGTTCCTTTGGTTCCTTTCATATTTCTTTCAAAACAAGCTTTTGTTTGTTTTTTAAGAAACAGGGAAAAAAAATCTTGGCAAGTAGAAGGCATTTTAGAGGGAAGATTAGTTTGTGTAGTATTGTATTGAAAAATTGGGCATCTTTAGTTCTAGAGGGATGGAGGAAATTGCTCAAGGCTTTTTTAGACTCTCTGAAGGATTTTATTTTTTAAATACATGGGTTTTAGCTTTGCTAATGTTGAAGAATGTTCTGTATGTGAGAATTCTGAAAATAACAGAATTGTCATTTTTATTACTTGTATCACTTTTTTCTCCTGTCCCCAGTATGTAAGAGGCCACTTGTTCAGTGCACTCTGGGAAGCAAAAATGGAAACAAGCTACTACTTTGTTTTCTGTTTACACCCTGACATTTCTAAACAAGAGAAGAATGCAGAACACTTGTAGAAGAGATTATTTTCTTCTAATTTTGCAAGAAATAACAAATAGAAGTTTGATGGTTTTGATTTGGTAATGATGTGTTATATGAGAAATATGCAGAGCAATTAGAAATGCCAAGAGAGTCAGGCATTTTAAACCTCCCTACCTGGTATAAACGCCAAACTGTTTCTTTCTGACTAAAGCAATGTCACTTTTTCTGCGTGTGACAAACTACTTCAGCATTTAGACTGTTGATAACTATAGCACATAAATCACAAAGATTGAAGGCTTCAGTGGGTAAAGGAGCAATTAAAGAAGCAATTGACTGATCATCAGTCATTAGCGAAAATGGAGGACAATTAAACAAACCAACCAAGCGAAAAACCCGCCTCATTCCTGTATAAGCTTTTCCAGAGCTGGTTCACAGGTTTGGTGCTGAAGGCCTGCCTTTAGCAATACTTGAACAGGACTTTCCATCACAAAAATGTGTCCCCATCATGGTATTCCAGCCTATTGCACCCGGAATGAATATTCAGCACCCAGGAAGAGAGGCTTCAATAAGCTTGTGTGTGAGCGATTCTCACTAATGAGCCATCAGTGTCATCTCCTTCTGCCCACAAGGGAAGGATACATGTTCCTTTTTAAAATCCGTCCTTTGCATGATTGATCCAGTATATTATCCAGATCTTCAGCTTCAGCATGCCTTGGAAGTGCTTTAATTCAGACAGAACTGTGAACATAGAGGTTTGGTACAGCGTGATTTCTTTGCTGTGAACAAGTTTGCAAAACCAATTCAAATGTTGGTCCCCCCTCAACATATTTTTGATAAGTCTTTCCAAAGGACAGATTAGTTCTTTTGTAGTGGCCTGGGAAAGAACTGTAAAGCACCTCAAGACAAAGAATCGTGGGCTAAGACCATGGTGTGCTGTTTGCTGTACAGAAGCAGGCAAGTGAGGTATCAGGGTGGACATAATAAAGCACATATGGGTTTGCAGCGAGCATGCTTAGCATATCTCTTTACCACAGAGTGAACTGTAGGTCTGGAATATTTCATTGTCAGTGCCTAAGACTGAAAAATCAGTATATTTATGCTGTAGCTAGTGCTGTTCACTGTAATTCTTTCACTTCATTATTGAGACAAGTTGAAAAGCAAAGGTCACATTTTGGTTAAGCTGCCATTTCTGAGTTCATCAGACAGGAAGGAAATGCCTTCTGCAGGAATATATTTGGATGGTAACTATTGCATGACAAGGTTGGAACAGATGATCCTTGAAGTTCCCTTCCAACCTGATATTCTATGATCCTCTACTTCTCTAGTGTATATAACAAAATGATGCTGATTCCTGTATCTCCTCTGAGCATCTTTCTCTGTCCCTTCATTGCCACTGTGCTTTCCCCCCCACCCCCCCCAATCCTGTGCTGCTTGTTCCAGATTACTTCTCCCACTTGGTAAGAATCTGTTTCTTTCCCCCCACTTGTCCCTCAAAGGTAGCAGTGCACCCATTTCCTTCTCTCAAAAGCCTTTTCAACACTTCCTGTGCTCTGGCTGGCAGTCACTGCTGGCTTTGACAGGTCCATATGCCAGGGTACAGTAAAGGCAATGCATGGCTGCAAGTCAGTGATGGAGAAAAAGTGTGTTTTCATTGGGTGGTGAAACCATTTGATCAGTGACTCCAAATATATTATCCCACAGTTAAATGAGTAGGTCTCAGTAGCCTGTCTTAGCACCACAGATAAAGGGAGTTTTCAGGAAGATGCTGTGGAAAGCTGTGGATGGAAGCTCAGAGTATGAGCTTTAATGTCAGTAAGAAAATTGCAGCTACTGAAACAATGGGAGGCAGATACAAAGACAGGCTTGGCCCTCTCTCAGGCTACTCCAGACTCCATGCTGCTTAGTTGCTGAAAAACTTCCAGGTTCTCTTCTTCTAAATCAAAGAATCTTTCCTCATGAAAAGCAAAGCTGTAAGGATAATGTGTATAGCAGTCTAGGAAAGTTCCAGCATGTACTGGGGCAGGTGCTGGTGCTATGGGGAAGAGGATAAAAGGGGGGAAGTTTCTTCTAAAGCCCTCTATATTGCACAGCTCAGAAAAACAAGTCTGTCACCATCTCATGAGTTGCTCTCCCTTCCCTTCACTACACCTTGAATGTTCCCCAGTTAGAGAGTCCTGCCCCTGCTTTGCTCAAGATATCAAACATCCTTGACAGCAGGCTCAGTGCCTCGTGCCAGAGGACTCTGCACGGCTACAACAGCTCTATATACAAAGTAAGGGCCTTAAGTAGGCAAATCTGGCTGCATAAACTCTCTTGTAAATATTGTCATACTAATAATAGTTCTTCTGCTGCTCTTGAAATATGGAAGATAAATGAACATTAACATGCTGCAGCTATCTACAAGTAATAAATCACAGTGCCTAAATGTTTATATATGGAACTTGTGCTCGCCAATGCACAGCTCTGATTTATTTGCCCCTGGGGAGAACCAGGTAGCAGTTCTTTTGCATAAGTGCTTCCAGCTGGGGTACAAAAAATGTATCATTTAGGGCTGTCCGCTTAGCAAGACTGTCAACTTTCCTGTACAAACTGCAGATGAGGAAAAAACTAATATTTTTCCACCCATCTCTGGATGACCTGTTTAGCAGCAAAGCTTTGTACCTCACTTGCAGGTTAACAAACAAGCCAAACCCACTCAGCAGTCTCCCCCTGACACAACTTCTCTGCTAGGCCATGTTATTCCCATGTTTTTCTTTTGTATAGAGTTGTGCCTTTAGTAAAGTGCCATTGTTTGCTTAGGCACTTCTTGTCTTTGCAGTGTTCAGAACACAGGAAACCTCAGCTATGCCAAAAATCTTTAATGAAGTATTCAGAATACATTTTTAAAAGACATTCCCCTATCTAGCTGTAAAACTTTAGTCTCTCTGCTCAGACTAACAGCCATGAGGACAAATATATATACTGATAATTTTATTAGGCAAATCAATTCATTTGTGCTCAGTCCAATGCACAAAACTAATTCTGCAGTAAGTACTTGTACAGATAAATTCTTTCTTTTTTTCCAGTAGACTCAAGGAATCAGCTCAGATTTAAGGATCTGGAAGAGAGAGAAATATTTGGTAATTTTGGTACAGGGTATCCATTAGTAATTAGTCATAAACTCTCTTGTTTTGAACGTGGGTTTTGTTTCGCTGAATTTCCGTAGCATCCCTGAGCCCACGTAGCTTGGGGTGACACTTTCTAGTTACAAATTTCAGCTGGAAAGGCGAACACTCCTTGGGACTTGCCCTCTTCGTAGGAGTCGGTCTGTGCAAGCCTTGAGAGACTGTGTTGTGCAGACAGCATTTGCGGCACTGGCCTGGGACAGCTTTGTCCCCAAGTCTGTTTGGTATGTCTTTTCCTACATGAAACAGAGGCGTGGGGCTGCCCTTTCTTTTGTGTCTGGGATGTCAGGAGGGAGGGGCCTGGCAAGGGTTACGCTCAGCCTTAAATGAGAAAGGTGAAGCGGGGACACAGAGCCTGAGCAAGCAGAAAGGAGGAACAGCGGGATGAGAGACGCTCCCAAGGAGAGGGGGCAGGGCAGAGTGCATGGAGAGTGGCACGGAGCAGAGCTTTGCTAGAGGCGTGTTAGAACAAGCCATTGCCATTTCAACAGCCAGTTCAGCAACTGATGGAGGTAATGCAGCAACCACAGTAGCACGGAGCCAGCTCTGGCTGTAAAGCATCTACAGAATCCTTGGTTAACACTTCAGCAGCTCAGTCCACGGGCTGGAGTCGCAGCAGCATCTGCAGTGCAGGAGCATCTCGAAGTGCCTGGACAGAGGGCTGGGTTCAGCTGCCCAGGGCTGAGAGCAGCACAGTCTTTCCTGCAGCGTGTTTGGATCCCTGCACCTCTGCAGTGCACGCAAACGAGCACAATGGATGCAAATAGCCATCCCGAGCCCATTTTCATGTTTACCTTGTTTTCCTGCATGGCGTGTTTGCAAATGCTTTGCAGTTAAACCCAGCTAGGACTGCGTAGGAACACGAGGGGATCACGTAGACAGCCCTGGCAGCGTGTCAGGCTCCGGGAGAGCCGGGGCTGAGACAGTTATAGGTGGAGCTGTCTGAGATAGCTGCAAGTACAAGTTTCACAGACTTCTCTTAGAACATTGCCTGCAGGGCACAGATGTGATAGGAGGGGATGAATACACTCCTGTCTTTGTTACATGTTTGTTTTTGAAGCTGAGCTTTTAAAACAATGTCACTTTTCCTCCTACGGTGCTTTAACTACACCACAGAACACCAGTGCCTGGATGTTTAGCCCGAGCCTTGCCACATCAGCTGCCTGTTCAACCAACCTTTTCCTTCTTGCCTGCTAAAGCAAGGGACCAAAGCAGGATGCACAGGCCACAAGGAGCATTTGCAGGGGTTCTTGCAGGGGTGCCTGTGCTCTCGTGCCCGTAAGTGTGGTCCTTGTATCAGTCTGTGCTGCTCAGGGGCCCCCAGCAGCACTGTAGCTCCTTGCTCCTGCTGTCCCAGCTCCTCTGTTTGTGAAAACTGTGACAGTCTTTTAGACTCTGCAGAGTAGGGACCCGCTGACTCTCGTTGTCCCACCACCTTCCTGACCCCGCTTTGCTTGTCGCCCTCTGTGGAGATTATTTTCACGACCATCTTTTGTTAGTGCGAAGCCTGCTTTTCTCGGGCTGAATTCTCTTATGAATGCTTGTTTCACAACACTAAGAAACTTCTCATAAGAAGACAACTTCTGTCTTGTTTATTTAGACATATTTCCCTTCAAACTTTTCCACTTTAAAAATTCCATTCGATATTGGAGGGTTTGGTGATAGTCCTATAGTAGCAAATGCCTTAAAAAAATTAAAAGCACCACGCAACAAAAACCCTACAAACAACTGATGGGGAGTCTCTCTTGTATACCATAGGTCTGCCTTGTATTAAATACACCACATCAGCATGGGTATTTTGTATAAGTTTGCATTTCTTTGCATTGGCAGTCGATGGTGGATTGCCTTGGTGTTTATAAATACTGAGAGAAAATCCAAACAAAGGTTCAGATCACTGTGTCATCTCCTTTACTTATTTGTCCAATATGGCTACAGGAATGTTATCTGTGTTTTTAAAAACAAAACCCCCTAAGAGATCAAAGGACATCATAGGAAGACTGGATAAACATTTATAGATTCCAGTTGAAAAAAAACTACAGCTATAAAGTCTAAATACATAGGAGGGTCTTTCCTTCATCAAATAATACTTAGACCAGTCTGACCTGTATCTTATTCTCCTGACTAAGTTTTAATAGAAGGCTTGGTTTATAGCATGGTTTTCAGCAGCCCTGAGGCCAGGGAACAGACCTGAACTGGTAGTGCCCGCAGTTATTTTATGACTTGAGCAGGCATGTTCTTACATGATGTGGGATCATAATGCAGTGATACCGAAATTTCTCCCATTCTTTTATACTTCAAAGCAATTTGCATCAGAAAAAAGGTTTTCTGTTTTATATCGTCTAAAAATTCAAATTCTTTATTGCACAGTAAAGCACTGGTTGTTACTGGTTATTTGTTTTTCATTGTTGGAATTGGTTGCGCCTTTACCTTCATAACTTAATCCCTTGATGTGAAAAAAGGCCGTAATCCATTTGGGACGGGTCTTCTTCTTGAAAGAATTTGGGGCTGCAGAAATAAGCTGAAAATGTACTTTGTAACTACTGCTTTGATGTCAGAATCCAGGTCCACAGTCGTCTGATTTGCTTGTGTTTGTCACTGGTGCATCTACTTTTACTGTGTTGCAATTCTCCTGAGCCTCTTCTGCAGAATGTGTTGCCTGTACGCTTTCTCTTGCAATGATGAACAAAAATGTGCCAAAACCCTCGTGTGCAGTGACAAGTAGGTATCAGAGCTGCTTGTGGTTAAAAACTCAATCATCAGACACACAGGTCTCCTATTCAAGGGTACAGGGATTTGAAATTTTATCTCTGCTGAGCATAGTTTAGATGCACTTTGCCATTGTTTCCAAGAGCTGCCAGGAATTTTGTTGTACTAGGAAATGCATGATCATGATGCTGTATATGCCTGTAATTCATGCCTGTAATGTTATGGGTGGGGGGGAAATCCCAGAAAATCCTTTTTGGTCAGTGACTATGTTGTATTAACCATCCTGCCCCTGGGCTCACCCTGTCTGCAGTCATTAACTGCTCCAGGGGCTCACTGATACTGTCCATTTTTAAGAGGGAGAGTGTATCATTAGACCATGTTCTGATCAATGAAAGTGACATTATGTCCATGTAGAGTGTAGATCTCAGAGGGCTTTTGTGTGTTTCTGCTGCACAAAAATGAGCTTTGCTCATATTCTGGGACAAAGGTAGAGTCATGGATTGGGGATGTGTAAGAGTTCAGATTATCTCCAGATTCAAATTCAAATTTAAAAGGCCCAAGGACATGGGTTTGAAAAGGTAGGACTCAATACAGTATCAGAAATGGGTCTTCTGAGAGACTATTATTTTTCCAAGTAGCTAATGCTTAGGTTTTTATACTAGGGAATGATCAATATCTTCTTGTTAAAAACTTCCAAGCTGACACACTGGATGATGAAGGTCTTTGAAAAGTCTTGTCATGCAAGCACCATCACATTTATTGATTGACTGGGCACACCACCTGTACAAATTCTGCTTCTTTGCTGTTATTTTAAATTTTCAAAAAAAGTGCTACTAGTAGAGTTGGGTAAAATAAACTGCCTTCACTGTAATCAGTAATGTTATTGCACCCAACTGCTGCTATCATTAGTGAAGATACTAAGAGCCATTGTTTTCTTACTCTATTTGGAATTTGAGTCCATAAACTTTTATGAGCTATAGTTTAGATAATGTTAGGAAATGGCTTGTCTGGAACTAAAATTATCTCATTGTTTCAAACAGGCAGGGACAGGTTTTGGTCTTTTCTACATTACTCTATTTGCTATAAAACAGATCTTATCTTTTAAGTGTTATGGAATTGCACATTAAATTTCTGGGTTTATACATGGAAATACAGTAGATCTGGCTTCTTGATGTCTGTGGCTCCAT
The DNA here is from genome assembly GCA_013397865.1 of Struthidea cinerea. Lineage (NCBI taxonomy): Eukaryota > Metazoa > Chordata > Aves > Passeriformes > Corcoracidae > Struthidea > Struthidea cinerea. The sequence continues at coordinate 1,629,231 of VZTI01003251.1, forward strand.
ATGAATACAATAATTAATGATCTAGTTCACAAGGAGAAATATCTATGGAAAAGAAATAATGTTATATTCTCTTGGGGCTTTTTATAAGAGATTCTCAGCTTTATCTGTGTGAGTATCTTTATGATTGTTAGAAATGTGTTTCCTTTGACGTATTCCCATCACAACAGGGATTAACTGCATTCTGGAGGCTGAGTGTAAATTTGTTTACGCAGTAAATCAGTGGCAGAACAAGATTTTTCTGCATTATCCATCTATCTTGGCTTCTAAGGAGCAAATAGTGAATTATTTCTTTTGGGATTTATATAGTTTTGTAGCCAAAGTCCATGAAAGTTTCCTCCTTTTTGATAGCCTAAAGAAAACCATTTACTTTTTTAAAAGAGGATGTATGCTATCAAGTAACTGAAATGTGCTGCATGTGTGGATACCACTAGTAAAAGACAAGAGCACTTTTTCCACTGAGGGTTTGTTTTCACTAGGATAATACACTTCATATCTTCTGGTCTGTTATATTTAGGGAAGATGATGATTTTGGTACAGTGTTGTTTTTGCAGTGCTCAGTGAAGATTTGTTCTTGCTGCTGGTAGGTGAATCTCAGGGAATTCCTGTACTCAAAGTGATGCTCTCCAAGAACAGCACAAGCAGTTGTGCCTCCCTGGTAGGCAGCCACTCTGAGTAGGAATTCACACTCTGAGCAAACACTTCAGTGTTGTTTGCACTGACAATGTACCAAGTGAGGTCTCCACCCAAAAGCAGAGTCAAGATCTTGGAGAGAACATTGCTGAACAAAGGCACAGTCAGGAGGAAGCTGGAATTTGTAATGTTCTGAATTATTGTTCAGCCCTACCATCTCTGTCCCAAAGTCCCCAGATTTTCAAATTCAGGCTGGCTCTTCACTTATGTTGATTGTTTTCAGACAATGATATTTTTTTCCTTCTTTTTTCTTCTGTTAAGAATGGAAAAAAAAGCAAGGTCCCTTAAAAGTGCCTCCCTTCTGCTATATATTTCTTAATTGAGTTCTTGGCATAAGGAAGGGAGAAAATATGTCTAGCTATTAGAGTAGCTGTGTGAACTGGGAAAGCCTCCAACTTCCAGAAATATATTTAAAGGCTTCAAGAAGATCAAAATTTCCAAATAATTTTTACTCCTTTGCTTAGTCAGCTGTCAGTATTTGATAAATAGGGTGGGACTATTGTCAATATTTAACAGCTCAACACAAATATTATTCTTCATACACTGTAAAAATAGTATATGAAATGCAAATAAAGTGCTTTATTCCACAGTTTGGTAGTAACAGAAGCAAGTGATAAAATATCCCTTGCCTCCATACAAAGGCATAGAGACGGAGAAAAATGTTACCAGTGGAAACAGTTGTCCTGCTGGGAAACAAAACAGTGAGATTCCTCGCTCCTCCCTAAAGTCATGTCCCTGGTGGGGTTCTGTGATAGAAGTTTGTTGTGAAGTGTTTCTGAGTAAGAAACAGCAAGGTAGGACTGTTAATTCAAACCAGATCACTGTGAAGTGTGCAGAAACAGAGCTCCTCCTGTATCCAGTCACACATCACCAGCACCCCTTGAATTGTTCTGCAGTCAAATATTGCAATGCAAGACTCAGTTACTTCTGGAACTTTCCCTACATTCAGAAAACTTCATCCCAGAAAGCCACCAGTTAGCATTACATTGCTGGATGGAGCAGCCTGCCCTCTCCATAGCCATGTGCAACCTGACTGTGGCATCATCCTGGGAAAAATCAAGATGCAGCATAGTCAGTGTGAGATGGGTTTAATGAGTTCCAGAAAGAGGCCTGGATGTCACTTCCCAATTTTGTGTTCCAAAATGGTTTCCTATTATTTAAAATCTCTAGAAACTTTATTGCTGTGTGAATGGTTTGACACAATAGCCAGGAGACACAGCTTTTTTAGCTGAAGGAGAGAATCTGAGTGTCAGCCATGCTGTGACAACCCGGGCTGGCCGCAGGGACGTGTCCACATCGTGCAGCTCGGCTGCCTCTGCAAGGCCACTTGTGTTGGTAGCCTGATTAAGTCACCACCCACACAAAACAAAGGATAAGGAACAGTGCCAGTTTATTCAGGAGACTTTCAAATCTATCATTGTTTTGGATTTGGCTTCTGTCGACTGTAAAATGCATTTTGCGTGTTCCTACAGCTGCCGTGTAGAGAGGACCCTGAAGTGGTAGGAAGCTGCTCAATTACTACAACTGTAGTGTGCCACTTATTCTGTAAATGAGTGAGTAAATCCAGGAAGAAATACAAATAATAGTAAAACTTTATTATTCCATTTTGTCCAAAACAGCCAGGATGCTTTACCAACTAGTTCTTGCTCTAATCCTTTACTATTAACACTGTTAATGTGTTTCAGCTGCCATCCAGAAAAGTCACATCTCAAAGCCCATTCCATCCTTCTCCTGTCCCCCACCACGAGGCAGAGCTCCACTGAAAACCAGAAAGCTGAGCAGTCTTGGCTTACAGACTGAAGGACAATTTCAGGGCACTTTAAGAACATCTGTTCCTGTATGTTGGTTCCATTCCTAATTTGCTTAACACTCTCATTGGTCTCAACAGAGCAGTGGTTCTGTCTTAGCCCAGGAAGTCCTTGAGATCCAGTGATGGATAAGTACATACCTTTAAATAGGTAAGAACTTAAAGACTTGGGCAAATACCACATCAGTCACAAACAGTCAATACACAAGTTTTCTTCATAATTATTGTATGAAAAGTCAAATTAAAAGCTGGAGATGAAAAGATTCTCTTTGAATGAACACAGGCTACATGTGTACCTGAAGTGGCAGCACTGGAATTGCCCTTCAGCCTCTGTGAATCAAGTTTATTCAACCTCCTCTAATTCCAATCAGCAAATCTAGCATTGCTAGACAGGAGGAGAGTTTAAGCATGGGGTAAGCATTTAAACTGCACTTTTCCAGACAAAACCAAACACAGATAGCACATTACCCTGAACAGTTAAATGCTGTGTTGTACTAATTCTGACAAGTATGGTGTTTCAGTTTGACTTCTCTAGCTAGAAACTCACGTGTCTTACAATATTTGTCTGTTATTTTGTCATGGTCTGATTCTCTTAGAATAAGTCTACTAATTCTTTTTGAATTAGTAGCATCTACAGCTGAGAATATGAGGTTATTTAAAGGAAAGAAGCTTGATGTTAATTTTCAGTAGTTTATAGGACTTCATTATTTGAGGAAACAGTAATTCTCTCCATCAGGAAATATTTGCAACCTTTGCAACTTTTATATCACACACTGAGGTATCAAAGGTTACTGTTCAAGTGTAGCTGGTGAGCCACGGGGTGCTGGGGAAGACTTTGTGCACACTGACACTCCTTGTCAGTGAAGAGAGGGTTTGCCTTCACAGGAGTCATCTTCCAGCATTGATGTGGGGAGGATCAGCAGCTGCAGAGTATCATACACTGCTTGCAGACATCTCTTTAAAGCCTATATGATGTTTATAGTGTCAACTTCAGTGGCCTGAGAAACGAGGACAGGTTACTCACATAACTGCAGCAGACCCTCACCACATTCCTATTTTTAAAGCAAACAGGTCACACTTTCAGTCAGGGTTTGTACAGCTGGCTTGGACTGAGTCAGTATGAAACCTCTGCCAATCTGCTTGCACAGCACCTGTGAGAAGTGAGGATTTCTCACTTGTGTTGACTTCAAGAGTGGATTAAGCCACTCTGCTTTGACAGATCTCATCGCTATCTTCACTTGCAGCCTCTCACTCTCTCTAGGAGCATCATGGCTGTTTTGAACACCTGTAGAATACATTTGTGATGGATGGTAGCAGCCAGTGTTGGTGTCATTCATAGCTTAAACTTGTGGGGCAGGATGTGCTGAAGAGTCTAGATTTGGCACAGACACATGGTAATCAGAATTGCTTGTCAGAAAAAACCCTGAATATGGAGCCCTGAAATCAAGAGTGGATACTGGCCACAATGCTTCCAGCAGTTTATCAGTGGAGACGTGGCAAATCCTCTTGCATAGTCACTGAGCTGGTAAACTCTTCATACTGACAAAACTGTGTTTCTGTTAATTTCTCCATGCACTATGAACTGCAAGAAAGATTGACTTTTCCAGAAACCACTTTTAACTGATTTTGGGACAGTCACAGTTGTTTAACTACAGAAAAACTAGACTTTATTAATTTGTTTTCTGTCCAATCCCTTCAACTATAAAGTTGGCAGCACACACAGGGAACAAGTGCCAACATCAGCACTTCCTTTAAAATAAACAGCAACTCAGATAACATTTACATGTTACAAAGAAGTGGTTCATTTGATATGTTCTTTCTCTATTGCAGCCGAGCTATAAGGCTGAATTCTTCTTCCTTTAAACCATGAGAGAAATAAATTATTTAAAAGCAAAATATCCATAGAAAGTGAAGTAGCAAATGGTTTTACTTTCTCAGAATTTTGTCTCTTAGAAAATACATTTTAAGGTGTGAACTTAACCAAAAATTCTGATAGGAAAAAAGTGTCCAAATTTCAAATACTCTGTCAAGATTACAATTTCTAATTGCAGATCTGATGAACAGAGCTTTCAATTATTTGGATCAGCTAAAGCATCCAACAGAACTTGGTCTGGATTAGGGAGCTGTAGTAGCGTAAAATTTGTATGCATTTCAGGAAGGACAGGATATTCTAATTATCTGTCAATATAACTACTTCTAGTAAACACTGTACTTGTATAAACATTTGGGTTAAAATATTAGAAATCACATTAGACTGGCAGAAAACTTGCATGTATGTTAAGACTATATAATACTGCTGAGTATCTGGGGGACATTTTATGAAGCTCTTACATAACCTAGGAGCTAGCAGGAGTTAGATTGACTCAGAACCCCCAGGTACTTCTGGGTTTTAAGTATGTCATATTAATGTCCTTTCACTCCAACTGAAGAAAAATTCAGAGACATTCTAATGTTCCAGTGACTTCAAATGACGTTTCATTTTTTTTTAGACAGGACCCTTTGGAACATCAACAGCATCACTGGCAGTTGTGGGAAGAAGAAGGGAGAATGTAACACTCTGCATTCCTGATCCTAATTAAAACATGTTTGGTATTTTGGATATATGAAATCCTTATGACCAGACTCATATCGATCCTAATGCTGCCAACAGTTTTGTGGAAGAGATCTTTGGGGAAGACATGGAAAACAAAACTCAGAGTGAGTATAAAACTGGAGTTGTGTATTAACATTTAAGACCATCTTGTTCCGTTTGTTCGAGTTTTTTTAATAAAATTATTATACTAGCTAAATTGCCTACCTAATTGATTGTGTGGTGGTACCCGAAGTGAGAAATGATCTGCTCCCACAGTAAATGTAGCTGCTAAGTGAATGCTCCAGTGTAATCAGGAGCTTTTTCTGATTTCTTGCTGCTGAACTCCTGCACCTAGAATAGGCATGATTTATGTGATATGAAAAGACATGTGAATAAAACTATTCAAATGGACATAAAAGAATTTGGATCCAAAACAATATTTTGTGACACAATGGAGCAGAGCATGAAGTTTAAGAAATCTAATTTATGGATGTGCCAAAGGAAATGTCAAGATCCTATTAAGGAGGTATGAGGCTGAAAAAAAGATACAATACATTGTACATTTACGGTTTAAGGAGTTAGAAAAAGTGAAAAGATGACAGTACAATAAACTATGATTTATTGCCATTTCCTTGTTTGAATAGAAGCTTTTTTGAGCTGATAAAACAGTTTAGGAAAAATAATAGAAATACTCATTTGAAGCATTATGTACTTCAATAATCTCATTGTATGTCAAGCTGTTGTATCCAGTAGGATTTTCCTAGAGACAAAAATAAAAAGAGAATAGTTTTACACTTTTCATAAAAATATGCAAAAGTCTCAGACATCTTCACATATATCCAGAAAGACACGATGCACACTGTCCAATGGATCATAGCACAGGGATCACCAAGCTGAGGCCAGCCTATGCTGTGAACCCCCCAGCTATACAGCCAATATATGTGTCAGATGAGCTGATCTGTGCCAAGGTGAGAGTGGAGTCACTCAGTAGTTGAAAATGAGTTGAGGCCATAAGAGATGCTGCCTCATTCTTATTTGCAATTAACTTTTTAAGCAGCTTGACCATTAGATGGTTTCTTTGCATCGTAAGACAGACTTGTGTCCAGAATAACTAGTTCTTAAATTAGGTGTGTCCTATAGTGAAATCTTGTGTTTCATACAGAATGGAATTAAAATCAATTCCTAACTCAGACATGAGACTGAATCCCAGATGTTATCAACCACCAACAAGCAGTGGAACTCTTAACTGTCCTGGAAAAGGGATTCCAAAGACAACTGCACACACTGAACTTCTAAAGGGAACTACACACATTGACATTTTGGCTCATTATTTCAATTATTTCAAGCCTCTTGGATTTTACTTTTTTTCTCCCAGAATTTGAATCACAATGTAATGAATGCAATTCCAATCTCATCAAACTGATTCACACTGTCATTGAATTTTCTGTTCTTGAGTAGCTGATGAAGGAAGGGATGTAGCAGTCTGACCTTTACTTACTGAAATTGAGGTGCATCACGGCAAAGTCTTTCTGTTCTTCCCTGAAGGTGTGTTTGAACACTTTCAGTGGGTTCTCCTTTGCCTTCATGGTTCTCTCCACGGATCATAATTTTATCTTCTGTCTGGAAGATTTCCTGAAGTACCTGAACAAAGCAGAACATTTCTGTAAGCCTCACATGCACACAAAATCTGAACCCACCCCTGTTTTTAAACACTCCTGTTGGAACTTCCATCCTAGCACGTCATTTTGCTTAATTTAGGGGAGGAGACCACTATAATCTCATATCAGATGGATGAATTAGTATAATTTTGGCTTGCTCTTGCCATTTCTCTAAAAGGACATATGGTAATCAAATCTCATAGGAGAGCCAGAAGGAACTGGCCATGTACTCACGTATCGTATGAAAGCATTTAATGAAGTTCTTCCTGGAAAACAGGCGAAAAGCTTCCACTAAGAAATGCACCATCTCTTTCCTATTATAAAACTATTAAATTTGTAGGCAAATAGGAATATACGTTTATTACAAGAAGAAGAGAAGCGTTGAATTACAACTGTGGGGGAAATTACAACTGCACTTTTGCGATAAAGCCATTTTCATAGAAGCAGTGTTTATAGCTCTACAGGACCTATTCCCATTTTGCTTCACTATTAATTTTTCTCCTAAGTAAAAAAATCTACTTCTTGATCTACGAACATTTTGCAAAGATGAAATTCCAATAAACTGTCATTTTATTTTAAACCTCGATTCAATTCTTTTGAGGACATTTGCTGCAAGAACATATGAACACAAGTCATATTTCCATACTGAAACTTTCTCAAAGTTTTGAAAACTCCCATAGGAGCTGTAGAGGGAAGACCAATTTCCTCTAAAGACTTATTTTCTATAAGTGGAGAAGATAAGGAGTGAACATCACCAAAAAAGAGAGACACATGGAATTAGTATAGCTCATTTTTGGTTGCAGTGCATGTTATCATATAATCGTATTAACACTGAGAATCCTCTAAGAGCTTCTTATGTGTTTTAATCTGTATGGGGGGAAAAGGAGAGAGGAATTGCAAGGGAAAAGTTTTGTCCAGTATTAAAAAAGAATGAACGGGGAAAATGTTTACATTTCCTAGCCTATTGATTATTATGTTACCCTCATTTATCAGGATTCATTACAGCCAGTATGGTGAAACCATTCAAGCATTTCCTGTAGATAGCTTTAGAGTGGAAGAGGTCTACATTGAACTAATGTAGTTTCTCAGCCAGTTTACTAAAATCAATGCAACTTGAATTTCAACAACCACTAAAAATGGCATAACATGATTAAAATTATGCTGCTATTTAGATCTGGTCTACACACTTAAGTTGTACCAGATTTGCTAATGATGTGTGTGGCTTGAAAATTGAATTTGTTCCTGCTGCTGAAAGGTTATTTATAGACAAAACCCAAAAAGTTAAGATGCCAGGAGTCTGCATCCCAGTCCAAATCCTTAAGGGCTTGTTGACACTGTATAGTGGAGCAGTGGAAAGATCTCCCGGCTAGCACCGTCCAAAACCACTCAGCCCTTACAGCAAAGCAGTTTTGCAGTCAATTAATCACTTTGGGCCCTGAAGCAGCAGCCTGTGAACATGACTGAACATTTGAAGCCACATTTCCACATTGTACTGAGCCTTTTGTGTCCAGGCTAGGTTCTCATGGAGTTGCTCGAGAGAGCCTTCACCCAAAAAGAAGCCTTTATTGATTATCGACTGCAGGGAAAAAAATCTGGTTTGGTATGGAGAGAACACAGTATGGAAGAAAGTGACAATAATGGCAGTAAAGTTCTCCCGATAATTTAATTCTGCAGTGGTTCCTTCTTAATTAGATAATCACTGTAAGCTAGCTGTGATTTAGAGGAAATATTTATGTAGGTAATTTAGTGCACTTTGGTAGCTACTTGCTTTGCAGAGGAACTACTTATGATAAGAGTATTGTTGGAAATATTGTTTTATATGTTGTCTACTGGTTTACAGAAAGAGACTTAATGGCATTAAATATTGATTTTACGTCAAGACCACATCCTCCCTTCTCCCTGAGAACACTAAGGATTTGGGTATTCTGCTGCTCAGAAGCAGAGTTTGAGAAACCTGTGTATTGTCAGGACTTGATTATTTTATATTGTGTGTTCACCTGTCCATTGCAAAGGGGAGGTCCAGCTCCCAGATAGCACTGGTGAGTAGATGTGTGTCAGGGAGAGGTTTACAAGCCTGTCAGTCCTATCCATTGCTCCCACCGTCCCCCTTCATTGCTAACCAAAGCCAGCAGCCTGTGGGGATGTACCAAAGCTGTGAGGCAAAGAATCCCCAGTGCTTTCAGAGGTCACCCGCTGCTCAGCAGGGTCCTCCTTTCCTGTGTTTATGTTACACCCCCTGTCAGCACAGCCGTGTTTCCCATGCTACGCCTTGATGCCTGCAATGGAGCCAAAGCCTGGTCTGATGTGATTCTGTTGTGGGGACTTGTGAGGATGTTGGCCTCTTACATTGGTGCTACTTAAAACTGGGAGCACATTGTAAACACGTTCATTTATTTTCAATAAAAAAGTATAATTCAAAGTAAAAACAATGAAACAAAGCAGCACCTTTCTCAGCCAAGTAAGAACTGGGCACAGTTATGTCTCCATTTCAGAAAGTTTTGAATGGATTATTTGTTTTTTACTTCTAGAGGAAGAGAAGACTTGTCGTGTTTCAGATTCTGGGTAGGACCTTTGTGGTTCAGCTGTTGGTCTGTATTGGTACTCAGTTTCTCTCTTGGGTAGCAGCTGGAAATGGTGATTCATCTTCATGAAGCAAATCTAACAACGAAATACTGCAATTAAAACAATCCAGAGCACTTGGTTAGCAATGAAACACTGAAACCAACTCCCAGAGCGATGCCACAGGTCACACACCTGCTTGTGTTATGGTGAGCGTGTAATGCAGTCACCATGCTGATACTGCCTGGCCTGTGATCATGAGTCTATGAATTTAATTGATTTGGTGAATGGAGATAGGCTACGGGTTGTCTTACACTGAATTATTTCTAATGGAGTTAGAGAAGAGGATGAAATTAATGTTTTCTGCAAGAAAATGTCTGCAAGCACTTAGGAAACTGGTTAGTGCTACAGAGCAAACTCCTCATTCATTCATTCACTAAAAAAAATATTGTTTAAGCCTGGCTGTGAACACAAAATTGAAACGTGTAACTATGCACCCATCTTTAAGCATTGCCTGGCTGCATGTAAGTGGATGTGGGTTAGGTTCATTGTGCATTCTTGAATTTTTTTTTTTTTTAAAGCACTGACATTTAAGACATACAAAGAAAAATGGCCTCAGGGGAACCACCTCCAATGGATCACAGAAGCTTTGTTCAAACAGTTTTCAATTACTCACTCTGACCACACATTGGCTGAAATAGTTTAGATAATCTGCTGTACAGAACGGATTGGTGGGGAGGATCACCAGACAGCGTTGCACCAGCCCACGTCATTTCTGGATGACCTCCAAAGGCAAGAAACAAACACAACAAGTGCTGAGCAGCGTGTTCCTAGGAGAGCGTGGGGAGGCACTGGCCCAGCAGCTGCCCCTCCGGAAACTTTCCCTTCCAGAACATGAGGAAAGTTTTGTGCTGCAACGTTCTTGAGAGCGTGGAGAAAACTGCTCCAGCTGCTCTCTCGTTCCACCAGGCTGTGATTTTTGGAGCTGGATACAGTTAGACTGAGAGCAGTCATACAAGTTCCATCAAGTACTCAGTGTAGGCTTACTTACAACATAAGCACTTCTAAAATGCTGCAGCCTGGTTCTGTTTCTTTGTTGGTTCTGAGGTCAGCTCACTGTTTACTATCTGAATGCAAAAAGCAGCAGCCAGGTAATGTGGTGGGAGGAACATACTTGTGCCTTCTTATTTGTAAATTCCTTTAATATTTTGCCTCTCAGTCAGTTTTGCTAAATACTTTCCACCCATGTTTCTGTATTTTGCCTAAATTATTTTGTAAAATTTAACATTTGTTGTTATTATATGTGACTGAATAAATAGTGTACTCATGACTGATTTCACAATTAATTTCAGGATATATGCCACATTATGTTAAAGTAATACTATGATAACTTGCAATATTTAGACAGCAAGCATAACCCAGATGTCAAATCTGAAATTAATTTTAACCTGACCATTTTTACTGTCATGTCACAGGCACATTCTGAGGAGTAACCTACTAAAACAAAATACTGTAGGCTCTTCAGGTAGAGAGTAAAAATATAGGCGAAAAAAGAAAGTGACAGTCAAATTCCTTCCTATATTGATATAATAAATTGCCTTTTCACAGCCCAGGGATAAAAAATCCCCAACACAATGAAGCTGTTTCTAAAAGCATTCTCTGTGAGCTGAGTGGAAATACTCAGAATCGTGGTGACTTGCTTATTGGAGTGAGTGTTTATTTTTTCAGTATTTTATTTAATATGTATATGTTTTTCTAGCATCTTTCTGATCCCTGTGCTCCAAGCCTTGGAACAGCAAGGCCTTCAGGAAGGGTGGTGCTGAGCATGGGAACACTTCTGAGCAGAGGACAGGTGTTGGAGCTGGCAGGGACAATCTTCTGTTTGGGCACGGTACAAATACTGGACTAGGTAAACATGACACTTGCTGCCTGGTCTGACTGATTCCCAGAGCTAATGTCCATAAACATCCTGCCCTATTGGCTACTTCCAGGAGACTGAAGCCAAGGTAACTATTTATGCTAATTCTAACTTTGTGGAAAGCAGATGCAGACGTATTAATGAGGGCTGGCACCACAATTAAAGATTTTCCTTCTTTTCCTAAGGATCTGTGCACTTCTACACCAAATCTAAAACATATTTACCATAACATCTTTTGGCATAAACTAACATTGGGACATGTTGATGGCAATGTACCACCACCCTCTTCTACACTGACTTGTGCACACAATATTTTCTGTTCACCAGTCTAAAGATGTGGTCCGAGAGCAGCTCTGAGTCCGAGCAGAGTCACAGGCTGTGATTAAACTCCTCAGAATGTTAGCATCCCCAGATGACTGCATGCTGTGAGCCCAGTGATGATGAAATACAGAGGAGCTGTAATGCCTTCTTGGGTTTGTGACCTAACCCTTGCCAAACACCTCACTGGGGCTCCTGGGCTTCTGCCTCCAGCACCTCATATTTCCAGGGATCCACTATCCAAACTCTGGATGAACCTCCCATTGTTATGACCAAGATTAAGTCCAGAACCAAGTAAGATAAATTAATCATAGACTTTTATGTGCAAGGGATATAAACAGAAGAAAATGTGTCATTTCAACACAGGATCATTTTTAGATCATCACCATATTCACACTACTCCTTTATGTAGTTTTTGATTCTTTCCTTTTTCAGGGTACTGATTTTAGAAACAAATGGTTGCAGGAGGGTCCCTGTATGTTGTTTTGGGGTTGGGTTTTGGTTGGATTTTTTTGATCTGGAAAAGATTTTGCTGTTTCACAAATTAGAAAAATATTTTTCATTCCAAAATGGGCTCCAGACCTCATTAAAATAACAGCTTTTTTTGCTTCCAAGATAGCAAATCATTACTACGTTAATTTTCCTCTCATTTTACAGAACTAGCCTGCTTAGCTAGGAAAATAATTTTCAGAAAGAAGGATATCTCTGAGAGTGGCATTCATTGCTTGAGAAGTCAGTGCAAAAACAGCCTTTGCAAGACCAATATTTTTTAAATACAAAACCTGAACTTGTAGCACCCTTTGTCTAATTGCTATTAGAGGAGAAGGGAACAGGAGCTGTAGTAGCTGCCTTGACTATAATCACTTCCCAGTGGAAGAACAGAACTGTCGTAGAATTCAAGAACTAAGCCAATGGCTGTCCTATTGAAGCATATCCTAGCCATGCTTCTTCTCCAATTATTACAGACTGCAGAAAGGGTGCTCCATGATGCTTGCTGATGGATACCAGCTAAATGAGCACTCATCCACACTCACTTCTGCCCTCACTTGCCTTCTTCTTCCTCTTGTTCCTCTGATGTATAGTCAGGAGCAAGAGAATTAACAGGACTTATTAACCTATAACTTTGCCCAGAACTTAACCAGCAATGTTTTTGCTCAGTGAACCTATTGCATTTTCCTTTTCTTTTGACAACGCTGGCCAGCCTGAGTCCCTCCTCACCAGCATAAACTGTTTGCTTCCACTCTAGCATTTGGTAATTCTGATGTAGCTCCATTACTGTGGAGTTTGTGATGAGTAAAGTGTCTCTGCTATGTATGCGCCAACCAGTAACTCAGCAGAAACAGCAGCAACAGACTTCATTCTTCTCTGATGTTTTTGATCCATGTATACTATACAAACTAATTATTCTTTACATAAATACAAATACTCCAGTTTCTCCAGGTAGTTTATTATTGCTATTTAATGCTGTAACAGTATACGGATATAGCTACTGGTTTTTTCCATTATAATCCAGTTGTCAGCAGTTATGTCATAGTGTCAGCTGGACCTCATGACAAAATCCCTGCTTGTGTGTCAATATCTCACAAAGTACTTGTGCTCCCTCATGCCAGAAGTTACTTTATAAAGGGGCACTTAAAAACAATAGAAAACACCAATAGAAAATGTGAAGTAAATGTTCATATACTTAAATCCATGAGAAACTTAGATGGATAGTCAGTTCCATCTAAGTGGGATTAAGTGCTGTAGCTGGCCAGACCATATACAATCTAAAGTACACAAAAAAACTACATCTTTTGTGCTTTGTAGATAGGGGGGGAAAGAAAAAGAAAAAGAAAATGTATTTATGTGCTTTGAGCTTACACATATTTAGCTGGTTAGCTTGAACTTTCCTAGGAGTCCCTAAAAATAAACTGAAAACATCTTAAACTACTTATGACAAATAGAATTACAGGAAAACTCTATTGTTTCCAAATGTGCATTAAAAAAAATGAGTAAATGTGAGGCTGCTCTGTTAGAGAAAGAATCTTAATGGAAAAACTTATAGAACTCTGAGTGGAGCTGGATGAAAGTAACAGATGAGTCTTGCTGCTTAACAAAATTTTATGTCAGTACAAACATTAACTTCAGGTTAACTTTAGAATATATGTTTCAAAATTCAATTAATATCCTTCCAACACATCACTTATTTTAGTGAAAACTTACTGCAAAGGCAATACAGACAGAGATTAATGCAGGTCTGTCTTCTTCCGTGCCATTTCTGCTTTGTAAAATAGGAAGGCAAGGGCAGAACAAATGTTTGGAAAGTTCACTGTGACCCACTTTGAAATATCAGACTGTTTCTGACCAGAACCAGGCCAACATTCAGGCTAAAGATATGGAAATGTATTTATCAAAAGGCAAGGAAAACTTGGAACTTAGGTGTCAAGGATAGACTAATTACATTCTGTATGTAAATACTTCTAAATTTTAGTTGATTTAGGGTTCTTCCCTGGCTGTGGCAAAATAAAAGTGTAAAAGCTTAGTCATCTTCTTCCTCTGAAACAGATAAATGTGCTGTTTGTGGGCCTCTTTATTGCACACGTTCCAAAGTTTGTTTAAGAAAAAAAAAGTACTATTTCTACATCAGGAAATGGCCAGGGAGTATCATCAATTAAAGTAAAATAGGAAAAAAACACCATCAAAGACATCTTTCCCCACTTTAAATATCTAAGTTGCAAATAAACATAATCAGTGTGTGATTCTGGACAGAAGCTGCGAGGTTCCTTGGAAAACCCTGACATCTTTCTGTGAGCAAGCTCCTCTCAGGCCATGTGTGAGCCACAGGCAGTTCCAGGGAAGGGAATACAGGTGTATCTTTTGAGGAGGTGCTTTTTCAGGAAGTATGTAAATGCTACAGAACATTTCTATGCCTTTTGGATATAATAAGATAATATGTAGCTGCCATCTTTTAGTGAATTTTACCTCATTTGTCTTTGGAGTTCTTTCTTTGCATCTGCTACTTTGGCAACATGATTATTAAAGCTGAAGTTAATACCGATTAAATTATTCCACCTCTCCTCAAATGTGCACTCCAGTCCAACTCTGCATCCTTTCAGAGCGTGACAGAATTGGCCCCTGCATGTTGAAAGCACCTGATATTGCCTCCACTGAATTTAGCCCACAATGCAGGAACTGAAACACTCATCAGGGATTTAAAATAACTTGCAGCCGGAGCCCCTGGCTTCAAAACTGCTAGTGTGGTGTAAGCTACTGTCTTTGGATTTGAATTCTCCATTCTTTAATGCCCTGCTTTGCCTTCTAGATCACTCCTCTCTTCACCCAAGTGTTTAATGTACTCTTATGAAAAGTACAGGTATTTTACTCACCAAATTGAAATGCTGAGACAAATACCTGTCTCCATTTAGTCTTCTTTCTCCACCCAAAACTTTATTCTAAGAATTAGGCGTGCACATTAAACTTTGCAGGGATAAGTCGCTATTTTTTTGAGTTTCACATTTACTCTAGATTTCTATTGAAATTTCTATTGAACACTGAGAGTAAATATTAAGGGATGCAAAAAGAAAAGGTTAATTTTGGTTTTGTCAGTGGTGTTTTCTCAGTAGGCTTTTTTTCAGTTATTCATGGGGTATTCCTGTCTCCAAACTGAAGTACTGACCGTCCTAAATGATTTGGAATTCCTTAGTGCTGCACACTTATTTAGGCAGCTGCCCTGAAAAGCTTCAGGTAACCAGCCTGATACAATAGTGAAGTGTATAAATCAGTGTACTGAACCTGAGCTGGCACTGCTCACAGCTACTGAGCCAGACAATCTCAGTCTATTTTCTGCAGGATATTTGGGTTTGGGGTTTTTTCCCCTCTCTATGATCTGATGGATTATATTCATTTTCTCATCAGAAAATGAAATTTCTAAGTAGGTTTCCATCTTGACTATCTGAAATACTTAGTACTTAATCTCTTTTTTAACAGTGGTTTCTCAGACTGTAATTTATTGATCTGGGTCTGTTGAAGCAGAAAACACTTGCTCTGCTCCTGAGTGCTGCAGGTATGTCTCAGACTGCCAAATGGGTTCAGGAAAACTTTAATGAAAAATGTCGTTTCTTTGGATAATGGATGGTGAGAAAGGAAAAGGTCTGCAAAACTTATCCCCATGAATCTGCTTTTTACTAGAGCTGACAAGAATAATTTTATTCATTGCTAATCCTAAAAGTAAGTAGCGGTACTAGAGTCAGCAGAATGCCTGCCAAGTTTCCTTCGGATATGCCCTCATTTCAGTAGTGAATGAGGTGATCTTTTAATGAAGAACAGAACATAAGTAAACAAATAATACCGATTATTTTTTCCTCCTTCCAACTAGACAGAGTCGTTATCATTTGAGATTGTGAAGTACATTCACCATTGGACTACTGCTGCGTTAGTGATAAGGGAACTGACAAGGCATTAGCACAGAGACACTGCCCTCTATTGCAAACTGCTCTGCTGCTGCTACTGCTCTTGGATTGATGAGACCAATGCTAATCAACAACTGCATACAGTTGCAATTTAGAACTGCATGCAGTTGGGGCATTTTAGTTCAGTAATTTTCTGTCAGTCTGTAACACTGAGGCTGTGCCAAATGCACTAATGTCCCAAAAACCCCAGCTCTTTTGCAGACAGCACACGAAGTCTGTGGTAGACACTGGTGTGCTGTTTGCTGCATTGCACTAACCTGCACCTCAGCTGGATTTTTACCTGATTTGATGTGGGTTTGTAACCTGAAAGGCACAGAACAGTGTAAATCAAAACCAGAGGGGACACTGCCCAGTGGAGTTGGAGGGTGAGGAGCCAGCTGCAGCACAGCTGTCTCTGAGAAACCAGTTCAGTGCACAGCCCTGCTGGGTGCCACTGCTGCCCTCCAAAGCGGCCACTGGGAGCAGGCGGGGAATAACTGATGGGGAAGGGTCTCACACCGAGGCAAAGCAGGGCCATTTGAGAGAGAAGCCACTTCTTCCCACATAATTCTCAAATGTAAGGGGAGGGCCTGTGCTCAATCAGGCTCCTACTACAGCAGGGAGGACGCAAAGGGAAGGCTACAATAGCCACTCATACTCACAACTGCCTTTTCCACTTCAGGGTAAAAGTTGATGCTGTCCAATGTGTTCCTCAGGTTAAAGCTCTTCTCATTAATAAAATGGGCCTGTGTTCTTGTCAGAAAGATCCTGCTCTGGGTCACGCTGTGCAGATCTGTGGATGCAGAGAAGGGGAAAGACTTACCTTAATCTAAACCACGTTAAATGCTGTTGTGCTAAATAACTAATTGTTTTCATTAGCTTCCTATAATGCTTCATGTTAGAGTTTGCTGGCATTTACAGTGGCTTGAAAATGCTCAGTGCTGTAATTTTGGCTAGAGGGAGCTGCTCTACCATGCGTCTCCACTGGCCTCTTTTTTGAGTTCACTGAAGAATAGTATTTAACACACAGCTTTTAATAATGTTTGTCATTTTAATGACAGATAACCACAAGGGTGAAAAACACCAGGTAGTTGTGCAGCATGAGGGAAAGCCTCAATGCAAAAAGGAGGAGATGTTCAGGGGGAATCTTCATGCCAGCACTGCTGTGAGAAAGAAACGGGCAGACCAGAGTTGTGGTTTCCCATCTCTCCTGTTTCAGGGGACAGATTCACTTAGCATAATTCAAATTGTACATTACTGGAAAACACATTTAAACATGTCTGCTTATCTTGATCATGAGGAGGGAAATATATTGCCCCGTCTCTGCTTTCTTACTCTCAAGGAATTTTTGGTGTAACTTCATCGCCTTTGGCTCTTCCAAAAGCAGGGAAGTCCTGTCAGGCCTTGGGCTAGAATCAGAGTAATAAGGATAAAGACAAAGCCTTGCTTTCCAAAGCATCAGGAAGACAGCAGATATATTGGCATTTTTGGTAAATATTGCTGCCTCCTCGATGCACTTGTCAATTGGTATTACCATCATCTGATGTGGGGATAGAACTGGATTAAAGGTGACCAGAAATGCCACCCTAAAACACTCTAAAGCCTGTTGCTTGCCCAGAGAGCCCCACACGAGGAGCCCTCCCTAGCCCAGAGGAAGAGGGATGCTGAGGAAGAAATTCACTTGTCCTTTTTGATGCTTTTTGTGGGGAACGCTCTACATAACCTTGGGAAAGGAAAATGATCTGTTGGACCCAAAAGAAAAATATTTGGACACGTACCTCAGTTTAAAATGTGGAAAGTCTTGCTGACATCAGTGAATCTAATCCATATGTCAGACAGGAAGCACAGACCTAAAGTTCTGTACTGGACTATGCTCTCACACCAAGCCAGTTTTTTCAAGGGCAAGGTACAATATGAACTTCACATGTATGTCTTACTGGCCAGTTCCTCCTACCACAGACATCTGAATTTGCTTAAACATTTGACTCCACTTCCAAACAGCGTTTTGTTCATTAGTTTCCCATGGAAGGTAGTTACAGAGCAGTAAGTGCAGGAGCTGCAAAACCATCCAGTGGTGTTGAGCTCTTACCTGAATATGTTTGAAAGCTCCTCAAAGACCTTAACTAAATGTATTTTCAGATTTTTTCTATTTTTTTTTTTTTTTGTTGTTGCTGCTGTTGTTTTGGTGGGGTTTTTTGTTTTGCTTTGTTTTGGGATTTTGGTTTTTTGTTGGTTTTTTGGGGGTTTTTTTGGAAGTGGACAGTTACTGGTTTATTTTTGGCTTGTTTTTTTAATTCCCAGAGTGTTCTTTCTAAAAAGCTTGCAGTTGTTGAAGTGCTGTGTCCCAAAAAAGATAACTTTGCAGTATATTTTTCTCAAAAAGACAGATTTAACACCAGGATGTGCTGGTACCTTTCCAAATATTGCCAGATACTCTTTTCTATTTCCAGGTGAGACCACATCAAATAATAACTTACACACTTGTATGTTAAAACAAACAAGTTTTGGGAGAAACAAACAGAAATGGGAGTGCTTGAGACTCCCAGCTGTGCCCGGATCAGGAAAATATCCTTTTTACAGCACCTAGGCTGTGATGTTAGGAGCAGAAGAGAGGACAAGGCTGTGCTCAGGCAGCCATGGGAGAGGGAGGGAGCAGTGACTAGGATAAGGTGGCCAGGAATAGGGTCCACACTGCATCACAAGCTGGTGCACACTTCCTTGGCGCGGAAAACTATTTTATTATTTTTTACGTACCAAGCACAGTGACTATCTAATTGCTCAGAAGGTGATTGGCCAAGTTAAGGCAGCATAATCTTCCAAATAAATGTACCCAGTAAATTAATGGAAATTGTCTATCAGCAAGATACAGAATTCATATACTCGGAATTGCCATGAAATACCGCGACAGCACGATTTTACTGGAATGATACATAATCTCCTGGCTATGAAACTTGTGAAGCTCAACAGTGAAGTGCATTACTGTGTAATACTTTCCCTGGCAGCGGGACAGCGCTGTGCCGGGAAGTGGCTCAACGCTGGAGCGCGTCTCCTTCCAGCGGCCGAGCGCGGTACGAGCACATAGCCCCGGGGCGGGCCGGCACCGGGAACAGCCAGGCTGCGGTACCGGGATGGTTCCGTGCCGTTCCTTGTCAACTGCTTCTGCCTAAAGCAGTTCTGGTGGAGAAATTTCACCCTGGCTTTAAAAGCACGCCGCTGTCAGAACTGCATCTGCCGTGGCTCCGGGTGCGGGTCCACCCGTCGGGGCCGCCGGTGCGGGTGCGTGGGCTGTTCGCAGGGCGGGGTGCCCCCGGGGCAGAGCCCGCCGGGGGATCAGCGGAGGCCCCCGGGTCAGCGGTCCCAGGCGTGTCACCGGGGCTCTGGCGGTGTCACCGGGGCTCTGGCGGTGGCAACGCGTCCCTCGTTGGTGTCACC
>VZTI01003251.1:1649305-1714039 GCA_013397865.1 Struthidea cinerea
CAGCCGGGCCGGACCCGGGTGAGTGCAGCGGCCGTGAGGGGGGCGGCTCGGGGGCGCGGTGTGGACGCGCTGACGGCGCGGTTTCTCCGCAGCGGAGGCGGCGGAGCTGCGGGCGCGGCTGCGGGCGGTGCGGCACACGGTGCTGGTGCTGTCCGGGAAGGGCGGCGTGGGCAAGAGCACGTTCAGTGCCCTCCTGGCGCACGGGCTGGCGGCCGACGAGACCAAGCAGGTGGGCAGAGGGCGAGGAGAGGACGGGCGGTGGGGGACCCGCAGCGGGCAGGGCCGAGCACCTGCGGGCAGGTACCGATCGTGCGCCTCTGCTCGTTAAAGTTTGACTTTCCTGTATGAACCCCGCTGGAGTGATTTCATTGCATGAGATCGCCTTTGGAGACAGCCCTGTGCTACCTTATTTCCAGTGGGGCAGGTTGGCTGGTTTGTTT
The DNA here is from genome assembly GCA_013397865.1 of Struthidea cinerea. Classification (NCBI taxonomy): domain Eukaryota; kingdom Metazoa; phylum Chordata; class Aves; order Passeriformes; family Corcoracidae; genus Struthidea; species Struthidea cinerea. The sequence continues at coordinate 1,649,746 of VZTI01003251.1, forward strand.
TCCAGGTTGCTCTGCTGGACATAGATATCTGTGGGCCGTCGATCCCTAAAATGATGGGTCTAGAAGGAGAACAGGTAAGTGCACTCTCAGACATGTTGTTTAAGGGATTTCTTTTCAGTTTTTCATTAGCATATTCAGGCTCTTCGGATGTCGAGCTTCTAAAAGGAGTGTGTAATAGGAAATGTGGGGCAGTGAAATGGTAGGGAAATTAGGTGAGATGGAAAAGTTCAGCATAATATATTTTGCAAAAGAGTCATCTGCTTTCAGGATGAGTAGTTCTGCAAACCAACTTTCATTACATATCAGCCACATAATGCTGACAACTTGAAACTTGAGTAGTATTAGCATGATGCACTTTATCAGCCCTTGAATATTTTTTACAAATACAGAAAGTAATGAGTAAACTTGTTGTTGGGTTGAACAGTTATTGTTCACTTATTAATGAAGATCTGGTGCTCCTGCAGTTTTTTACCTCAGCTACCCCAATAAAGCAGGATTGTTCCTGCAAGCAGGAGAGCTCTTTGCCCAGGTTTGACTTATGCTCATGTTTTATGTATCATCTGCATTTATTTCTATTGCAACTTTTGTTTATCACTTCGATTTTCAGGTTCATCAGAGTGGATCTGGATGGTCTCCAGTGGTGAGTCGGTAGAGCTGTTTCAGAAAGTTCATTGGGTGTTTTTGGGTTGGGCACCATCTTCTACAGTGCAAAATGAGTGAGGGAGGAGCAGGGGGTACTCCTGTTTTCTAATGACTTCAATATCCAAATTCTATAGAATCTACAGATATGCAACACAGCGTCTATATGTTCAGATTCTATAGATCTAGATAGTCTATATCCATATTCTATGGAATATCTAGAGAATGCTATAGAATATATATTCTGATTTTATAGAATACAGAATAGATCTATAAAATTAAGATGCATGTCTTATAGAATCGGGATATAGACTATTTAGATCAGAATGTTAAATTTCTTTTGTTAACAATAGTAATACTATATTTCTAAAATAGTTTTATTGTCTTATGTTTACTGGCTTTACTACTATGGGCAATAAATATAAGTTACTCAGGTTTGTTATTTTCGGGTATCATGCAGCTGTGTAGTGTGTCATCTTTTCAGTGTCAGCCAAGAAGTATCTTGCACCCAAGAAAAACCTATTAATCTTTAGAAAATGCAGAGAAGGTTTTACAGGAGTGTTGGTTGTCTAAAGATCACCTGTAGTGTGCATGCTGTTAGAAAGGCAGCTGGTGCTGAGAGGGAAAGCTGCTTTTATCCTTACATTGTCTCCAGTGATTCCATAAACTGCTGTAACAATTTCATTTTTTCAGTCTTAGTGTAGTTGGTGAGTGTTGCACAAGAAGCAGTTTTTAATGCCCTGTGATAAAAGATAAGGTTCTCTGCCTTTATTTCATTAATGTCCTCCCCCTCACTTGCTTTTTTTGTAAAACAGAGGTTCAGAGTTGGTTTCTCTGCTCTTTCTTCACTGTTCTGTTTCTTTACTTCTCTTTCAGTATGTTGAAGAAAACTTAGGTGTCATGTCAGTGGGGTTCTTACTTAGTAGTCCTGATGATGCTGTAATCTGGAGAGGACCAAAAAAGAATGGTTCGTATTGAGTGTTTTCAACAGTAATTTACACACTTGAAAGGTTTCAACTACGTAAATATCATTATCTTGTTTAATAATGTAAAGATAAGGTAGTAAGCTAAGACCCTGAAATTTGAAATACAGGAAGATACCTTTTTCTCTTCCACATTCTTATCCTTTCCTCTAGGGCTGATCAAGCAGTTTCTGCGTGATGTGGACTGGGGTGAAGTGGATTACCTGATCGTGGACACGCCCCCAGGAACATCAGATGAGCACCTGTCCATTGTGCAGTACCTCAGTGCCACCCACATTGACGGCGCTGTCATTGTCACCACCCCCCAGGTATGAGCCAAAATTCCACTGGGGAAGCATCATGGCAGTGAAGGGCAGTCCTTGCATTACAGGCTGTTGATTTCACAGAAATCTAAGGGTACAGAATCTCAGGGAAATGACTTTGTTGTGTTGTGCCTGCAGCTTGCTGGTCTGTGGGTTAGGTGGGTGTCTCAGTGGAGCTGGATGGGGATCCAAGTGGGTCACTAAACCACAGCAGTTCACAATCAAAAGCTGTTGTGATCTGTGTGATGAAAGGAAATGCAGTGTTTCACTTCCTCCTTCAGAATCAGAGTTCACATCGTTGTGGATCTGTCATTTACTCGCCAATGGTTTAACGTTCAGAAGAATGTCCCTAAGAAGCTTTGTTTTTAAGTGGTGAGCTGTGCACTCTTTGACACCTGTGAAGTAGCCTGTCACCTCCAGGTGACCCAGCAAAGTAAGCAGCTTTGTCATGTGCATTTTTAAAAGAGAAATCAGCCCCTGGAAAGCTGAAACTAAAAACACACCCAGTTCATACAGAGGTTTTCCTGTCTGGTTTGGAAAGGAACAGGAGATCAAACCAGCATAGGATACAAAGTATTTCCACAACAGCTGAAAGGATTACACGTAAAGGAAGTGAAGTGTTGAGGACAATACCAGAGAGATGGTGAAGGAAGAAGAAGGGAACAGGAGAATGAATGAGGTCAGTCATATATGTGAAGACTCTGAGGAGAGGATAAGATATTTTATATATAATTTGAAAAGAGGTAACAAGTGTAAGCCTGGTGGTTCTTGTCCTCACTCTGTGGAGAATACCAAGGGTCCTTCTGTAAAATGAAAATGTGAAGGAGTTGCATTTAAAGAAGATAAGAGATAAACATAGGAGATAAAACATTAATATGTGTGTATCTTGACTAGAATCGGATTTCAAAACAGAATCACATCCAATAGGCTTGAGCTGTTGTACCTGCTCTGTTGCTACTCATAGAATTGTTGATAGAGCTCGTGGCACAGGTTTGTGTTCCTAAAAATATTAAGACAGCAGTAATAATTCATTATAAAGTAGCTCTAAGGAGGTAACTGAATGGATTCAGCATGAAACATTACAGTTGAAATACCAGTGTTTGCTAATATTTGTAGGAAGTGTCACTTCAGGATGTTCGGAAGGAGATCAACTTCTGCCGCAAAGTGAAGCTGCCCATCATAGGTGTTGTGGAGAACATGAGTGGCTTTGTGTGTCCAAAGTGTAAGGTAAGGCTGGCTGTGTATTACAGCGTTTTTCCTTGGCATTGTTTGGATATCACACATTGCTCCAAAAATGCCTTATTCTCAGAATTGCAGTAGTTTAACGCTAATTTTCATGTTGTCCCAGAATGAATCTCAGATCTTTCCCCCGACTACTGGTGGTGCGGAGAAGATGTGCCAGAACTTGAATGTTTCCCTCCTGGGTAAAGTGCCTCTGGATCCACAGATAGGTAAAGTTACTGCACTGCACTTAAAGTTGTTCCTCCTGTACTCATTACTACTGGAAAACCCTGATGTGGGCACTGATGTCTCTTAGCACTTTTAGATATAATGGTTTTTTTGAATCAGAAGTCACTGGAACTATGACATAGGATGATGTGGAATGAGGGAAGTGCTGGGGTAATTTCCTTAACTTTTCCTTAATCAGTTAGGATTACATGCTGCATCTTTTCAGCTTTGTAATCATACTTGAAATACAACATGTCTTTCTCTTTGGTGTAATCACCTGGAAATGCAGACTGACTAAAACCATAACTACTTCAAAGAAGAATATTTTGTAGATGTTAAGCATTAAAACCAGTGCTTTAACCTTACTGCTGCTGGCACTGCCCACATTGCGTTGTGGATCATGAGGATGCATGGTTCTTTGCCCACTAGCTGTTACCAATTAATACCTGAATTAATGACATCAAGGAGCAGCTCAGTACTCCCAACTGAAGGTTTGTGCTAGTACTATTGCTCTGTCAAACTGTACACTGTATTTCTAGTCCTATTACTGACATCAGGACTTCCTAAAAGGAATAGATGCAGGTGGCTGTTTGAAAAGGTGTAACTGAAACAGGGTAAAGGCCAAAAAAGAAAATCTCATCTTTTCCTGTTGCTTTGCTTCTGTGTTTTTTTCTGTCCTTCAAGGAAAAAGTTGTGACAGAGGCCAGTCTTTCCTGGCTGAAGCACCCGAGTCTCCAGCTACATTATCTTACAGGAATATCATTCAAAGTGAGTCTGAGAATCACTATGCAAATGAATCCCCTCGGTTCCGAGCACTGCTGCAATATACAAAGGTGTTAAACAGGCTTGTGTTACTCTGCCACAAATAATAAAATCAGGAAAGGTGCACAGCAATTCTGAAAGTAACAGGTGCAAAGACCATGTTTGCTTCTGGGCATCGCTTCTGACTGGCTTTTAAAGCGGTAACAAAATTGTATTTGATAACTGGTTTCAATGTTTGACTTCAGAGAAGTCAGACTTTCATTTTCAGAGAAGATGGAGTGTCCTTGTGCTCAGAGAAACCTTCTGAGGCTCTCTAGCAGGTGTGTGGAGGGGTGCTCACCATAACCCAGTGGGGTGCAGCTGACTGATCAATGCCTCCACTTCTAACTGTAATTACACAAAAACCCCATGCAAAAACTCCCTAAAGAGCTGGTGCTGTGCTGTTTAAAAATACTGCTGGGAAATACCTGAAGCCACTTCCAGTGTAAGGAAGGCCCAACTTCAGATATTTGTACCCACAGGGGACAGATGCAGCAACAACAAACTCCTGATGTACAGCTGAAATAGTACTTATATTACTTTTTCTCCATCTTTGCAGGAATTCAGGAATACTGCGAACAACACCATTTTCAAGAAGAAAAGATAATGTAATCTGTAAATGGAATAAAAATGTAGTTCATGTTTAATTATAGAAAAGTAACTTATGCCTTGATTTAATAAAGGAATGTATTGTTTTTGTATACTGCAAATAAATTCTTAATATAAAGGCTTGCCTTTGTTTTTTCCAGTAGTTCAAGATTCCTGTAGTTCTTCCCTCACTAGAAAGCTGTGAAAGTGAGTTTGCATCTGGATTATCAAGTGCATTCTGCCTCCAGTGTCATGGTACCAATAACCTGACTATGAAAGTAGCAGTTGAAGATGTGAGTATACAACACACATTTTATTTAGGAGGATGAATATAAAATATGCTGGGTTGACACTGGAGCATGTGCAGCAGCCTTTGTCCTGCCTGCTGCACAAGGGTGAGCTGTAATGCCTGTTCTTTCTCCCTGAGTAACATCATTTAAGTGCTTCCTTTCAGTGGACAAGTGGGAAAGCCAGAGTAGTAGTAGTATTATACCAGTGCACTGCTTTATTTATTTTTTTACAGGTGTCAAAACAAGATTAATGTTTTAACTATACATAACTGCCAGCTTCACACAAGTAGTATGTGAACATGATACCTGACTTTTGTTTTATTCTATTTGACCAAAAGGCTGAACATTAAAAAATAAACATGCAGTATCTTTAATAACTAAGAAGCGCTTTGGGATTGTAATTTCAAAGCTCTGCAAAATCAGTATCGTGTACAAGAGGGAAAGGCATTTTGATTTTGTTTATTGTAGTTCCAAAGTTAAACAAATGAGCGTTGTCTTTTCATTACATGTAGTTCTTGGTTAAGATAATCCAGCAGTTTGAGGTTAGCTGACAACTTTTCTGAAAGCAGCGTGCTCCATGTAAACCATGAGCACTGTCTGTGCTCACAGAAACAACTTTTTGGTGAAGCTTTTAAGTAACAAAGGCTTTAAACCTTCCAGGATCTAAAGACTCAAACACAAATGACTTTATTTCATGCAGGCATAATTCGATAAGAGCTTTATCTAAATATCTTCCCATGAAGAACAGCTTTCATGAATTACTTTTTTTACTGCTCATCCTTTAGCTCTTCCTGGTTTGGTTACCTAGTGCCTGTCTTCCCATGTTCTTCAGTGCCATCTTCTGAAATTCTCCTGCTCTGTCCTGTTGAGGGAACAGAGCACATGTGGCTGTAAGCATAACCTGGGACACAGGGATCTCTTACAAAAGCAGGGAGCTGCCAGCTGGAAGCCTGAGGGTTGAAGATGGCTCTTCCAGCTGTGCTTAACCGGAGGCATTAGAATTATAGTAACTCCAAGGATTCAATTTAAGGACATTCTTCCTGAAGCTTGGAAGCAGCTCAGTTGTGGAGCTCAGCAGGCTTCCAAACATGGAGCAAAGTGACCTGGGGTATGGCCCTTCCATGTGACACTGCCAGAGAGGCTTGGTGGATAATCAGGATCACCCTGGACTCACTGCAGGAACTGAGATCTGAGAAGAGCCAGCACCAGCCATGAGAGGCAGGTTGGCCTATGCTACCCCACGGGCTGAAGCTCAGTACTTACTCTTGGGAACATCTGTGGTGCCAAACAACCTTGAGGTTACTCTGCTGATGGTTTTTTGTCCCCCTAACTTGCAGTGGATGTAGCCATATAAATTAGCAGTCTGGAGGGAGATCCCAGCAATCACGAGAGCCTGTGGACAAAGAAGAGTTCAGCAGGGACAAATCCATGGCTACACACTGACTGTGTAGGATATACACTTGTGTGTGTACACACTATCCAGATAAACATGTGCTGTAAGAGCACAATAATAAATGGTCTTCAAAGACATCCACTCATGTCAAACACGATACTTCCTTTCTACAAAATACCTCTTTTTATCCAAACACCAATACCACTTTTGTCACTGTCTCTTGAAAGACTTCATTAATTTCCTTAAAGCACTTACTCAAAAGAAGGACCTACTCAACCGATTTCAGAAACATTTCACTTTTTTTAAGCCCCATTTGTATCTAAAAGTTTTACATCCAGATACATGGCACACCTGCAGGCCTGTTTAGCTAACAAACAACTTATTATATACGAATAAGCTCTATAATTTACAGATTTACAAAGAGCATCCATAGATAGGATTCCAGATATTATAGTGATGTGCAGTTAAAATAATCAGCTCTTTTTGTGGTGCTTCAGGCTTAGCAGCAGGTGGAACCAACGTGACTAATGCAGTAACTGATAAAAATGTTTCTCTTAGCCTTCAGAACCAGTTTCCCAGAAGTGATCTTATTTTCATTTGTGTTAACTTGCCCTTTACAAGCACCTGGGCAACCTGCCTCCTGTGCCAGTTAGAGTTCTGTCTCCAAGCGGCTTTTGGCTTAGCAAACAATCTGCTTTTCAAAAATAAAGGTGGAGCTATGAACAAAGAGTGCTGGTTTAATTTTAACTTTTGCTTGTTTAGGGGCACCAGAAAGCAGTTAATGACTGGCAATTGATTCATGCCCATAGCTGAATTTCTTGTTTAATTGAATAATAATATGCAATCTTGACTGTTAATGGTTATGTAGCTGCACATGTTGGAGGTGCTTTTTATCTTTTCAAACTGAATTAAGAAATGGTACTGAGCATGGCTGGGAAATTGACAGAATGAATAGTGTGGCAATCATCCAAGCACTTAATGTTTACAGGGGAAAATGTGAAAATTTCATAGACAAAAATCTTAATGTAATGAATATATGGGGTAAATTTCCTCTTGTATTTAGAAAAAAGTGTTGGGGGTTTTTTTAAGTAGATGACTTATAAGTAGCATAATTATAAAATACTTACTTATAGCTCAATTTATCAAGGCTTTAAGAACTAATGTTGCTGGTTCTTTCAAAAGGGAATGGTACCAGAGATCTAAAATCCTTACTTTTAAGAGTAAGTATATTTAAGTTCCCAGGAGACCTAAAAAGCTGAAAACCAACATCACTGGTTCATTTTTTGTCCACTCCTATTACTTTCATTTGACTGAAATAAGTTGGAGAAGAGTAAGTTGCTACAGTTAAAAAAGAAGCCCATAATTTTGCCCACCACTTGAGGTTCTCCAGATGAAGGAGCTGACATCTGATAACCCAGTAGAAGTGCAGCTAAAAATTAACAATCCATTCCAGGGTGCAGGCCTTGACCGCAGAAAACTCCTCGGGATTCTTTGAAGCTGCTGGTGGAATTTTTGTACTGTTGGAAGATTTGGTTCAAAATTAACATCTGGGTTCTCCCTCTACCAAGATTGTCTTCAGTACCCCCTGACTCACCAGCCATTTCAGCTTCAAGGAGAACAAGGTGCTAAAGAAAAACATTGTCCAAATCACTGGGCAGATGATAAGACCGAGCCAAAAGATTCGGGCTTCAGCTTCAGTTGAGGCAGCTATTGTAGGCACCTGGAAGAAAAAATTGAGAGTATTAGTCACAAAGTCAAAACCCACAATAAATGACAAATGAACAGAGGAGAAAGATTTCACTTATGATGTGCATAGAAGAAGATTAACTGAGAAGTAGCTCATGCCCAGTTTCCTTCTTGATGCCCTACTGTACACGATAGCATTTTCATCCATAGGATTTATCAGTTGGTTCTAGTTCAGACTGGAATTCTCATAAAAGTACACATTTCTATACATTTTCCTAAAAATATGCAGTATCTTAGCTTAATTTAAATCTTGCATGAAGCTTATTTTCCTATTATAAAAACTAATACTAGGGTTTTGCTTCTGAACTCTGCTGACATTCCATGAATGAAGAACTGTGGCTTTGAAAATGCCTCTTGTGTCATGCTGGTGTTGGGGACACTGTACCTGCAAGAGGCAGCCTTATGCCCCATGCTCTGTCTGTTCTTCAGAGAGAGCACAAAACTTCAGAGCAGGCTGCAAAGCCCTGCTTACAGATTTCTTCAGGTCAGCCCAACTCACATGTCTCTACACTGAGGGGCTCATCACTCATCACACTTAAAAAAGAACAAAAAAAACCCTGAAACAAGAGGGTTGTTTGTTGGGTGACGAAGCATTGGTCCAATGTTGTTCACAAGGTTCTGATCTTTCCAAAATTCAAAATCTCACTCCAACCCTCTGACTACTCAAAAACCTCTAGTGCCAACTTCTGAAACAGAAGTATCACAGCTGGAAAAGAAAAACTTCTGGACTCTTCCACTCTGAAAACTGAAAAGCTTTTTAGTTGATTTTCAGTATATTGAATTTTCCATGTATTCTTTTGTGCAAGGTTTCCTCTATTCTGTCTTCAGGCGTCCCTTAGACTTACAGGAAGCACATTAATTTGTGTTCCGTGCTCGGGGCACCCCGGAGCCGCAGCCGAGGCTGCAGAAGGCACTGCAGAGGGCACTGCAGCCCCGCACACCGAGACAGCCCGCCCGAGCTGGGGACACGGCTGAGCGCTCCAGAGAAAGTCCCGGTGAGCAGCACCTGGTTGCTGCTCTGCCGGGCTCAGTGGGACTGCAGAGAGAATGTCAGCAAGTGAGAGCAAAACCCTGAGCCTTGACTCTGGCAATGATGCCAAATACCATTCTATAGGGCTTTTTTTTTTTTCCTCAGTGTGTTTGGGGGGCACTGGCAGTATCAGAATGCTCTGTGATCCAGGTTCTCTTTCCCACCATATTCCATGAATGTGAATAAAATATTAACTTCAAAATACTAAATCTGAACCATTCAGCATTGCTTTCCACATAGATCTTTCCTGAAGAGGATTCTGTGTTGGGATTATCTATGGGAAGATGTGTTTATTACAAGATATTCTCACTAGAAAATAAAATAGAACTAACAGAAACATTTCGTACCTATAGCACCATGGTATGAATATTTATTCTGCTGATCCATATGGTGACAATGTTGTGAGACCTGTTTTGCCCTGAATGTTTCCAGGATGTGACAAACCAGTGCTTGCACCTGAATACTGACATTGTTTTCTATGGAAGCTGGATAAAAAGTAACTGTTACAAAGGTGCTCTATTTGTTACTCTATTTGACTTGGTATCAGCTTTACAAATTTCCTATGGATTCTATTTGCCCTGTGCCTACTTCTATTAATATATTTACCCTTTTTGCTTCAAACATCCAGTGACTTTTTCCATCTTCATCAATCTGGTTCCACCAACGCAAACCAACCAAGAGTCTTCCTGTCACATTCTAGTGATGAAACCATTATTTGCATTAATCAGTAGCACAAGTCACTTGTCAGTATAACAGTTAAAAATAGAAAAAATGAAAAAGACAAGCATGTTCAAAAATCATCTTTTATCAAATACTAAAATTACTTCTAAAAGCTGTGCCAGCTTGAATACAACAGCCATTAACAATGGGTGAAGTTACAAATTTAGAGGCCTGTTCTCTTTCAATGTGATCATTAGCACAATAGCACTTATTTAGATAAGATATTATAGGTTGTATCTTTGTCAAGTCAGTTAGTTGGACAAGCACCCAATAAACAAATTTCCTCAGTAAAAGACGAATACTGAGAACAAAAACACACTGAAAAATGGGAGATTAATGACAAGCAAATAAGCTGTGTGGGATCAAGGAAACAAGCCAAGAAAATATTTCTGCACCTGGATCAACACCAGAAGCTGGTGAATACTGCAGGTGCATCAGTGTTTCACTTCTACAAAACAAAAGCCTTGTTCCACATGTGGAGCCCCTGGATCCTGGGATGGCCTGACCCACCTGCCTGCATGGGATTAGGGCACCAGAGCTATAGCTGGGCTTTCCGGAGTCTTCTGTAGCCCCTGCTGTGGGGTTGCAGATCTGGATGTCCTGGGGCATCCATTACTGAAAACCAGTATTACTTCAATTTTTTTATTAATTTTTTTAAGGGGGAAAGCATACAAACAAATCTATCTATGGCAAAGCAGTTTTCTCACCATATTAGTAGACCTTAGTAGTCAGCCATAGAAAACATGGTGCTAAATAACTAACATATGTGAACATCTTCATTAAAATGGGCTCGACATTTAATAAATCAACGCATTGCAATATTTTTGTCACATCTGACATTATACAAATTGACAAAATTGACTGACAAAAAAAATTCAATTTTTTTGTTTTAATTAATGACAAACAAAATACTTTCCAACGTAATTACTATTCAGGGTCATCTTACCTTGACAGACCAAAAGTCAAAGGATAGAAGGAGGAGAATTGTGACAAAACAGGCAACAAAGCTGTTGCTGAACCAGTCACAGAACAAGTAGGTAACAATAGCACTCACTCGGAAAAACAGGTGGAAAAAGGTGGCCAGTGGGTGCCTAGAAAAGAGAAAACACAGAGCATATATGAGGTTATGGGACAGGAAGGAATGTTACAGTACTTGGTGACAGTGTAGCACAAAACAGCTATTTCAAGTTTATAATGGTATTTTGGTTTGCAGCTGCTATTATTTCAATAATGAAGATATACACCAATATTATATATCTTCATTATCAAAGCAATGGTAATTTCAATAGCCAAACTTTAGTCTAAAGCTAAAAGACAAATGTGGTGTTCCTGTCAAAATTTTTTCAAAGACAGAACAAAATATGGAGCCTATCACCAGATTCTTCGGTACTGTGTGAAGGAATTTAGTGGTTGCATGCAATACAGAACCATAAAATCCTCATTGTTTCATGAAATGAATCAACATTGCAAAGCCCAAAAGAATTGAAAGAGCTCTTATGCCTTTCAGAACAGTTTTGAAAACAAAATATGAACTCTAAAACAAAAAAAAAATTGTAGCCGTTTGCTATAAGACAAAATGAACTTTCATATTTAATGTCTAAACCCAAACACTTCCTTTTAGGCAGGCAGAATGATTTGGGAATCTAACAGTTCTTCTGAATTATTGCTTATTAATTTCACTAGTATTTACGCTTTTCTCATTGAACAAAATTTTGTCTGTAACAAAAGAAAGAGAAATTTCAGTGAAATAAGTAACTATGTGACATGGAATATTGGCCTGCACAGTAGGATGGGCGGGCTGGAGAATGCTGTAATGAGCACAGTATAATTTTCAGGGTAATATGTCAAGTAAAAATCTTACTCTGTACAGTTGTTTGTGTTAATTAGTTGAAAGTGAGAATTACCTACAGGCTCTTGCAGTTAAGTAACTTCTTCCTTGAAGCTTAGTGAATAAAATATCTGAATAAGATATTTAAGTCAACAATTGTCTCATTAAGCTCCTACCTCTCTGTGAACAATTAACAGTAGTATGGCAAATTAACAAAAGTATCGCCTAGGGCGTAATCAACTATTTAACTATTAAATGTTATTCTATTAAATGTTTAATAAAATGAGACATATGATATGTACATAATTGCTTATTATAAACTTAAATTATCGTTATAGAAGTATAATAACTATTACAACTTAAATATCCTTATTGTTATATTATTACTCTATAGCTGTTTAACTGTTCTGGTGTTTATCTTTCTCTAATGGCAATACTGTCCTTGTAGTACACACATGACTGGAGAGGGAAGAATGATGCACAGTTGTAGTTTATATTTACTCCTGGTCATGCCCATGAGAACTTCAAACTTTCCAAAAACTTCTTCTGACTTAGAACTGAACATGTGACATTTTAAGTGACAGGGGCTTTTTCTGCCATAAGCAGCCAAGTGGGTGGAGGGGATATTGTGAACTGGCTAAACAGACAGTGCCTTGCTGCTTCCAGCCTTGATCTTGGTCAAGATGTAAGAATCCATTATGTAAGTGGTACCCTTGTGTCATGAGCAGCTTTCATAGATCACAACCCCAAAGCATGCCAGGGTTGCCTGAGCTTTTCTAATGGATCAGTGCTTCAAACGTGGCAGTAACTTTGGAGAAGTCATGTTTCATTTTGGAAGGCAGATTCAGCAGTATAACTGGATTACAACAGGATTACTGTTTGGATGCTGAATTTGTTCCAATATCAAACACTGAAGGGTATTTACCAAGGAAAAAAAAAAAAAAAGAGCAAGAAGTTCTCATTTATTACAGTGCCAAGCACTTACTGAGACTATGGAAAGGATAAAGGAAACTGCAACTCTGCACTGGCTCAGCTTGGCATACATTTGCTCCTGAAAGCATAGCAACCCACTTGCTTGGACTTCTACTTTTCCTGTTGCATCTAAACATCCATTAATGTAGAACTGGAGCCTCAAGGTTCAATGATTGCCATATACCTTGTTACAATAACCTCTGTTCAGTTTGTGAGCATGATGCCTGTCCGGATAGGAATGAGCTGTAATCAGTTTAGTTGCATCCCATGTTAAAGAATCAAATTTGGGTCAGGCTTAAGCTATGCCAGTGAACTACAGGAGAATCATTCCAGGTACCTGCTCAGAAGTGCGACAGCAGCACTATACAGGCTGGGTTTTGGGGGGTTTTTTGGTTTTTTTCTGTCTGATATTTCAAAACATATTGAGGCAAATTTTGAATAAATGGGCTCTCTTCTCTGGCTTGATTATTGTGTTTCCTGGCTGATTTGTAAAAGAAGCAATCATATGCTCCCAACTTCCAGATCCAAAGTTCTGGTATGGCAATGAATATGAGTTATCTTTTCAATGAATATGAGTTATCTTTTTCCAATTTCTTAGGAAAGTAGCCACTAACCTTTTGCTTTTAAGGAGCCCTTTTGCACATACCTCAGAGAATCACAAAAGCACAATTTGTCATGGCCTATGCAAATTCTAACCAAGTTCAAGATACATGAAATTGGGATAAAGACAAATGATGATTAGAGGGCATCTTGTTATGCCCTCTAACAAGATAACAGAATTTTGCAGCACCTAGGTGAGTTCCAGGCTCATTTGCACAAGATTCTTCAGAAATATAAAAACAAACGTGTGACCAGTGTAAGCAGTTTCATTTCTGCATTCTATAGCACAGGAATTTTCAATACAACATCATCTTTTAAGATTGTCTTGTGGGCAAGAAAGAAGAGCTGTCTCTAATGAAACCAGTGTCTACATAAAGTGCATCACAGAACAGTATGGTTTGCTGATACTTTACCTGTGCTGTATTACTGAGTAGCATGAACCAGGAGGAATCTCTAGGATCTCTAAAGTGCCTGGTGCTGTGGACCTCCTACAAACATTTCAGAGTGGTTTCACTTCATGCTTCATCTAGTCTGGTCCCTCAGACAGAATCTGTGGCTCATGTGATCAAGGTACTTCTAAGCTGTATTTCCTATCGTAGTTGAATCCTTTAGGCTATGTTCTCCAAGACTGCACCAAAATATAAACCTTCATTTAAAATGTGTGCTGCTGCTAAGGCGGAAAACCAAGGCAATTCTGGGAAGGTTAATCTTATGTCAGGGCTGACTCAAGTAGTTACAAAGTCCAAAGCAGTGCAAGGGCAGAAATGCTTCACTAGACACTAGTAAAAGAGAGTAATTGTATTGTTAAGGTACACAATTGCTTGTTATCTCAGATAATGTTGTGTCAGGATTAACATCTATTATATTTCTTTGTTTACACCTACAAGAAGTATTATCATTGTAATGGACCAGACCGTACTGGGGCAAGGTAGAAAAGAAAGCAATCTAAATCAAAGCTGATTATATACATTATTGATCAGTGCATGCCTAATTCCTTTTGACATAAAACTCTTCCTTTCACAGTCTTTGACTGGAGATTCATCAAAAGCCACTGACTGAACAGCTCTGTCACCTGGGACCTCTGTGTGGCCAGAGCTGCAACACCTCTGAAGACGAACCAAAGGGTAAACTGCCTAGCCTGACAGATGGGATGGGTTAACGGGTTGGGTTTTCTCGGGTAACGTCTATAAGCATAAGATATTTTATATTTCACACAATATCACATCCTGTGGTAGGAAATCATGACAGCTTTATTGCAGCCAGGCGTGCACTGCAGTGTCTGAGCACTGCTGCACAGCAGGCTTTGCTGGAGCTGAGAGCCCTCTCTACTGCTCCAGCTCTAAGTAAAGCACTGTTTGCTTGGGGTTTGGGATGTTGGGTGTGTCAGGTTTTTATTTCCAGTGACCAGGTGATGCCGGGCAGCGGGGCCGGGCCTCGCCTGGCCTGCTCCAGCCCGGGCATGTCCCAGGCAGAGGCTCCCCAGCCTCCCCGGGCAGCCTGTTCCAGCGCTTGACCACCCTCCCTGTAAAAATCGGAATGAAGTGTTTAAATGGAGTTTTCTGTACACCGGAACAGCCAGGGCCGCCCTGGCCCGGGCGCCGCGATGCTGCGGCCTCCGCGCCGTTACCTGATCCGCGCTTTCCGCAGCGCCAGCTCCTCCTCGCTCCCGAAATCCAGGGAAACATCCTCGATGTCGTCCACCAGTGCCTGCGGCGGGAGCCCATCAGCGCGCAGGGCCCGGGGGAGCCGCGCCCCGCCCGCAGCACCCGCCGCCCCTACCTGCTTCATCCCGGCCCGCGGCTCCAGGGCCCGCAGCTGGCCCCGGGAAAAGGGGCCGGGCTCCGGCCCGGCCCTGCGGGGCTGGAGCGCGGCTGACCCTCGCCACAGTCCGCGGCGGCTGCGCCTCACCGGGCACCGCCCGGGAGACCCCGGGGCCACCTGCTCCTCCCTCCGGCCCTGGGGTGCTTGTGGCAGCCTCCCGCCGCGGGCCGGGGCCAGAGCGGCCGGGCGGGCTTTGGCAGTGCGCCGGGCGGCAGCGTGAGGGGCCCCAGCCGCCCCCGGCCCTCAGCGCGGTCAGCTGTCCGCCCCGAGGGCTCGCCACACGCACCGGCCCGGTCACGGCCGCTGGGGTCTCATGCTGAATACAAACCCTGAAAGGAAGGAGTGGAGGGAAAGGTGAACGTACGTGTACAAATACGAGAGCACACCTGCCTGTCGCGTTTGGCGCGCACCCACCGCCCGGCCCGTGCTGTTCCCGCTCTCAGCGGCCCAGTGCCTGTGTGGGGCGACAGCTGTGGGGGGACAGCTCTGAGGGCAGGTGGTAGCACCATGACACTGGATGTGCCACTGGTGCAGTGGAGGTAACTCGGCCCCTAAGAGCAGCTGAGGTCGCTCGGCTTGTTCAGCCTGGAGGAGACTGAGGGAACACCTCCATGTAGTCTTCAATATCCTCACAAGGGGAAGTGGAGGGCAGACACTGATCTCTTCTCTGTGGTGATCAGTGTCAGGACCCAAGGGAATGGCCTGAAGCTGTGTCAGGGGAGATTTAGGTTGGATGTTCGGAAAAGGTTCTTCCTCCAGAGGTTGGTCAGACACTGAACAGGCTCCCCAGGGAAGTCGTCACAGCACCAAGTCTGACAGAGCTCAAGAAGTGTTTGGACAACATTCTCAAGGTGTGACTCTTGGGCTGTCCTGTGCAGGGCCAAGAGTTGGACTCAATGATCCTTATGGGTCCCTTCTAACTCAGGATATTCTATGATTCCATGATAAAAATTTTTCATGCCTTAATTTAAAATGCAGGTGGATTATGCAGCAGAGTTAAGGAAGTGAAACAAGACAACCAAACTTCAGGACAGGAGTAAGGGTTTCACAATAATCGGGGGAAATAGTCTGGACAGCTTAGTATGAAGTCACGGAGGGTCAAGGAACATCTGATTAATCACAGCTATGTGTAGATCTGACTAGCTACTAACATTAAATAAGCCTGCAAAATAATAAATCCCTAGTCTTTTCTAAAACATTTAACTAAACCAGATTGTATCTGTTGAGTAAGTAGAGAAGCTACTGAGGTGAACTTTTCAAAAATATCCACAGGAAAGCAGCTTTGTGCAAGACGTACTGGAACAAAGCAATACCTAATAGGTAAGAAAAACTGAGAAGCTGTTCTTAGTAGGATTATAATTGTAAGGAAGGAAAGGTGTGCTTAATGACTAATGTTAATATTTTGATTGTCATATTTTGGCCTTGGTAGTGTTACAACAACTTGTGCAGTGTGCTAGTAAGTGCAGTAGACTGCCACTAAAAAACCGAATAGGCACCTGTAATTTGATGGGATGGCTCACAATAGCCTACAATATTAAAATACTGAAGTGGGCTTTCACTCTGCAAGGAGATACAAACTCTTTGAGAGTTATCGTGAGATACAATTATTAAATAATTATGTGCATACCTGAAGCTGACCTCGACTTCATTCCCTGTATCAACACACACTTCTGCTTACCAGCCATATATTAACAGTAACTCAAACACAGCCAGCTTCTGACTCAGAAGCAGCTCCCGGAACTCACTGACAGAAGCCTTCAGCAGTGCAGGAAGCTCTTGCATCTTCCTGGCTGCCAGATCATTCACCTCAGCTCCTGCAGCAGCTCCTCTTGCACCTCTCAGGGCAGTTCTGCCAGCAAATCTGATAGTTTCAATTTAGTAATTCTGTAATGTTGCTGTATTTTCCAAGCCGTTGCATTTTCATTCTAAGGCACCAGACAATAGCTGTGCTATGTCCCTTATCAGATAAAACAGCGCCTCGATGGGAGAGGTGACAGTTAGCCTGTCACTCATTAGGTATCTGGTTTACTACTCTGGTGCTGCTGTTTCCCCGAGTGATGAAATAACTGAAAAAGAAGCAGAACCTGTGTTTTGTGTTTTGATTTTAAAACAGATAAATGTTTCCTTAGTTTTCCCTCCTTCCAGTGCTTATCTCCACTGGCTCACTGTAGGAATTATCTATTTTCCTAACAAAGTCTGTTAGATAATCCCACAGAAGACTGTCACTGTACCGTGCAAATGATTTTGGTAAATTCTCTAAAAAGCTATATGAAATTATGCTCTGTGATTATTCAAGGTATTTTATGGCTCATCATTTTCTTTTACAGCAAATTAAGAGCTCAAAAGAATCCTTGGTCCCTAGAGGAATCGCTGGTCAAACCAAGAATTTCTTCATTTGGGGTTCACTAGAAAAGAATTCTTCCTTGTTTTAAATAAATGTATCCAAGTGAAACCTCATTAGAAGCTTCCAGTGTTTTCTAGGATTTCACAGAACAAAATGTCCTGTTTTCAACACTTTTTCTGAGTTCTAAGTTAATTGCAAATTATTTGAACACTGGAAATATTAGCAACACCCTAAAGGTGATGTAAGTCCTCAAATACTGCTTCAACAGCCCCAGATGAAAAGATAGTTACACTGAATTTATGAATTGTGATTTGTTTTTTAGGTTTTTACACAGGAAAACCTTAACCATTTATGAAATATGTTAAGATTCTTAACATGTTAATTATTTTAATTTTTATTAATTACATAATTGCTGACTGAAATATATAGCATAAAGTAGTTAAAAAATATATCACTTGCTGCTGTGTCCTTGCCATTACCTTACAGGGAATTCACTCCCCACAATAAATAGTGGCATTTCTATTGTAGAGCACTATCAGGGGCTTGATATGAATAACTGAAAAATCTCTCTCCTTCTCTGTTTCAACAATAAGTAGAACCTCCTCTAAGATCAATACTGTGTTTATCCACATGATTACCGGGAAGGCAGCTGATTTCTCCTTCTCCTTGGAACGCTTCCCGGAATCTTGCAGAGACTTATCAGACACTTCCCCTGTAAACTGCCCGAGGATATTGTGAATAACTTGACTGGTTTTGCTCTGGTTTAGGCATCTCGGTGGGGTTTACAGTTGAGTACTCTATTCCTCTGAATATTGGAAAATATTGTTAATCCAGTAAGAGTTACCTCACTTTCATTCATCATAAGGTTTGTTGGTGCTTCAATAAGATTTTTATATGTGGGTGTGCTCAGGCCAATCAGAGAAGGTACTAAAGAGATAAATTTCTAATGGCATCACTTTCTGATTCATTTGTCAAAGATGATTTCCTACGTTGGCCCAGAACTAATTTCTGTGGATTTTTTTGGCTGTACAAATGTGAATTGTTGTAATTGGCAGCTCATTATTAACAGGGGAGAAGCCACAGGATTTACTTGAGGGATCAGGACAGTTTCTTTTAGCTGGGTGATTTATAACAATACACTCTCAGTAGAGATCAAGTTCTGCCATCAGTAAGAAATGGGTAACAGAAAGATATGTCAAAGCTGAGGAAGTTTGGGCCGTAAATATAAATGGGGATTTTTAAAAAAAAAGCTTGTATTGATCCTTCATTTAGTTATGGCTAAAGAGGTGAAAAATAATTTTTGAGTATGTGAAGAAAGGAGTATAAATTCCCATTATTGCACAGTAACTGGTTGTGATTCTAAAAAGTGCGGTAGCAACTGTATTCCTCTCAGTTAGGGAAAAACCAGGGAAACATTACATATTTTATTAAATACCATATTTGATCCTCTGTATTCCCTGTGTGGCTTTAAGGCTTTATTTAACACCTGCTGTAGGAATCTCTACTGCAGTTACCAGGGAAATGAAAGGCTTTGAAATTATTAATGAGTTTACTTCAGTATCATTTTCCTGTTTAGACTGTGCAGTGGTCACTCAGAAACATCCAAAATGAGTGCAGACCAAGGCAAAGTCATCAGCTCTCTTCCAGCCTGGGTTGCATTCCCAGCATTTGGATGCACATTTCTCAGTGTATTTAGCTTTACACATCTCTTGATATGTTCAAAGCTTTAGTCACTCTCAGCTGCAGTTCTTGGTATTTGTTACTTTCGCAAATCATCTCTTATTTCTCAGATTGGGAGCTCCAAAAATAAGGAACTTGAGCTGTCAAAAGTTTGGTTTAAGCAACTTCATAGATCCACTGCAGTCAGCAGAGCTTACCCCTTGCCTTGGGATCCATTTCCCAGAGTGGCAGTGATTTCATCAAAGAGGTGCTTGGAGTCCCGTCCCTCCTTTGCTACATGAATTTAAAATGCCTGTACACTCTCACACAAGTATCCAATACCTCTCCTGCCTTATGCCTCTATAGTCTTACTGAGAAAAAAAAATATAATAATAATCTTAACCTATTAAATAAAAGACCCTAACAGTTATCAAACAGTTGAGAAACTTAGTACAATAGGAGGTTGATATGAAAATTTGAGCACTGTTTCTTCTACTGGTTTATCTGCAGAAATAAAACTTGAATTGTCTTATGAAAGCTGAAGTTACTTATTCATTAGATTTTTTACATGTTTCCTTTTTCTTTTGTTCTCCCTGGCTGCTTGTAGTACCTACGTAGCCTCGTTCAGCTCCCTGAAATGCTTGCTGGTCAGTTCTTCAACCACTTTCACTGGCAATTTCTGCTTCATCTTTTGTTGTGGATGCTGTGGCTAAGCAGCTTTGGTGTACTTGCCTGCACTTGTTTTTCTTATTTACTCTAAATTGGTGTCAGGGAGGTGGTAAAGGCTATTACTTTATCAGAAAAAAACCAAAGAGAATATAGACAAAACACGAAGTAAGAAAGGGTTCTATATCTGGTGATGCAATGAAATGAAAAACCTATACCTACCATTCTTAATTCTTTTGACCTTGGAATTTTTTTGAAGCAGCCTGTGGTCCCTACTTCTATAGCATTATTGTTTAATAGTGTCTTTCCTAATGTATTAGTACTTTCTTTTCTAGTTCAACAAATAGCTTCAGCTTCCTAGTATTCCTTGGAGTGAGTCACGGACAACTTGAAGGGATATCTGAGGAATTAAAATTCACAACATCTGTACTATTTCTGTAGGTTTGAGTGGTACAAAGAGGAGGAGGTGCTCAGAATTGGTCTTTAGGTCCTTAGATCCCCCAAATAAGCTGCAGGGACATTAAGTATCTTGGATGGGGTCTGACACATTGACTGCTTATTCTTTACAAGATGCACCAGGTGCTACTGGACATAACTCACTCTCTACGGAGTGCACAACTCTGAAACTCTCCTAGAGTCAGGGGCCCAATATTTTGGCAAAACTGAAAGCAAGGTTAATGTCTGTGGCCTGTGAGCCCCTTTTACAACCAAGACCATGATTTAAGAGACTACAATTTCATCTAGGGCCTGAAAGGTGTCAAGCCTCAACCTCCCAGCTTAGAAGAGAAGGAAGCTCCAGGCCGTGCTGGTCGTCTCCACAGCTATTCCCATGAAAGCTGTCCTGCCTGACTTCCCAGCTGGAGGGTGTTTCTCCTGTGTCTGGGCCTGAACTCATGAGCTACACATCTTTAAAATCTATAAATAATCACCAGTTAAAAATACTGAAATAAAGCTTGGAAGAAGGGCAAGAAGCCAAACCTGTTGGTTTCTCAGAGAATGCACTGACTGTCTGGCTCTCATCCTTCATGTAGGGCAGAGCAGCTTCAGCAGAAGGGTGTGGGAGCTCCCCTTCTCCACGGCAGAGCAGCCCAGTGACCACACTGCAGAACTGTGGAAAAATGGACCTGAAGCTCCTGAAAAAGAAGGTGTTGTGGCCTTGTCTATGATACCACAATCACTGTGTGCAGTTAAAATGACAGCACAGCTACTAGAATGGGGGTCATGGTAAGTGCTCCTTCATTCAACTAACTAATGGCAGAGCTGCTGTGCCTGGTGTGGATTCTGATAGCTTTTGTTTCTGGTGTGTGTTTTAGTTGACAAAGATCAGAAGTGCTCTAGGGAAGCCCCTAAAATATGTGGTTTCTTCAACTGTCAGTTTATTATTTTTGCTCAGTTTTTTTACTTCAATCTGAAACTTGACACAGACTGTGGTTTTTTGCATGCATCCTTCTCCTTGTTAGCTGGGGTTTGCATTTGTATGCTGTTTCCCATTCTTGCTCTATTTTATTTTAGTGTAAGGAAAATTACAGGACGTTTATGTAACATGCTCCAGTGTACCACTGTACTGGATTAGTTCTATGAATTCCAGTGGTGGTGAAAGGAAAGATACTAATTTCTTTTCTTTTCTTCTTTTTTTTCTTTTAATTCCTCTTAGATACATATAAATGAGAAGTCCTTCTGTTAACAAGATGAATACTGTTGTGCACTGCCTGTCCCGAACTACTGCTAAGGGATCTGTGCATTTGTGATGTTCACAGACTACTTGAAAACCAAGGGAAGTCATAAGAGGTTTTCTTAGTGTCTTCTCCGTCTGGAGGCCAGGCAGCTGCCAGCTGCTGGTGGAAATGCTTGCTCAGAGCTCCAGGACATGTGACTGGCTGTGAGGGCATATACTAATGGGAGAATGGTAGACTACTTGTGGAGAAGGAGCTCCTCTCCATAGGATAGTTCCCTCCAGAAGCAGACAAGCAAGTGAGCAAACAGCTTGTGATACATCAGCATGATTGCCACTTAAACATGAGAAAAGCAGATTTTCTGCAACTGTTTCACACCTTAAGCAATTTCCACCTGCAAATGTGCCCAGGCAGTGTCCGCCATGAACAGGAGATTGTAGGCTTTTCAACACAAACACAGGATTGTTTCCTCCGTTATGTCTAGATTGGAGACAGATCAAAAGCAAGATGGACTTTGAATGGGTGTTAAGATATAAAGATTTCAAGTTGGTTCCTGTTTTATTCTTCCCACGTGTTCTAAGTATTCCTGAAGAGTTTTCCAACAAGATCTGCAAGATCATATAACTTGGGAGGAAGCCTAGTTTCTTTAGAGCTGTCCCTGGCTTTTGCTGGGCTATAGGCAAACATACCAAGCAGTAAAAGTACTCTGCCTTTGAACCCAAAGTTGATTATCTTGTAGCTGAGGCCAAAATAAGGGAAAGGGGATTGGAGAGGCTTGAGCTTTGAAAATTTGGTTCAAGTTCTTCTGCTGCTACAGTCCTAATTTGCAATAATTAAATGTGATTTCTATTTCTGTTTTTGTTTTTGCATTTGTGGAAACAAAAAAATCTTCTTACTGTCTTGACACCAGATAAAATCTACCAAGGTTCATGACATAACCAAATGCCGCATGGCGAAGGACGTAGTGTGGCCTACATTGGTACCCTTTCAGATACCTCACTGCCCCTAGGAAAAATAGTGAGATTAATTACTGACATTTTACTAATATTATTGGGTTCCAAAATTAGCTGTAGACTTTGCACAGCACCGTATTTACTTAGAAGTGATACTTCCCCTCAATGCAGAGAAATCAAAAGCACAAGTTCTCCTTTTCAACTCACTTTCCTCTTTATGATGTGTCACAGCACAAACAATGTGTGTGAAAAAGAGAACTAAGTAACGCCTTACATTTTTACTGTTTGGTGCTTCTTATGTAGCTATTGCTTAGGCATGCTTTCCATAGCTAAGGCATGTCTTTTCTTTTGGACCTTGAGAACACTACCATAACAATCCCTAAGAGAGATACAGTTGCTATGAAACATCTGTCTTATCTGTAAAAGCTACATGTGAGTTAAAGAGAATCCATAGAACAGGAAGGGAAGTCACGCAGTAAAGCAAATTAGTGAACTGCTGATATCTATATATTGTACAGCTTGAATCATTATATTCAGAAAATAGGGAAATTTGTTAAATAGACTTTCCAGTCTATGAGAAATTGCTCAACCAGCAGTACCTCAAAGCTATTCACCCTGGACAGAAGGAATCCCGAACAAAAATTCTGCTATGGAAACCAGTTTTTGACCAGAGAGCCCAGAGACAGTAGCTGAGTGGAAAACCAGAGCTCAGATACAGAGCCAACATAAAAGGAATTTTCAAGGAAGCACAGTTCCTTGTTCATAATACAGTATCGAAATCCATAGGGACTTGGCAGCAGTGTCCATGAGCATCAGAGAATGTGGCCCTCAGTGAATAAGCACCAGGCCATTCCTGAACTGTGCAAAGCAGAACTACAGGAACATACTTTGGATAAGTCTCAGGTTATCAATGTTGTACCTTCCATCGTGCCTACACACACACACACACAGGATTTCCTCAGCAACTCCACCCAGGTTTGCAGCTCTTTATGCAAACCTTTCTATGTCTCTATGAAACTGATTTCCTGTAGGAAAGTAAAACAGTAGTATTTTAGAAGATGTTTTGAACATAAAATCTCTGTCTTTTAGAGTGCAGGGGTGTGTTTTTTTCTCTAGAGCTTGTTTTAAAAGCTGTCTGATCAAACCTTTTACTTACTTCCTCACCTCAGAAACTAGCTGTGCTTCAAAGTCCTCCAGCATCCTTCCACACCTGCATTTCCAGTATCACCTACCGTATTTCTTCCCAAATGCTATGACGAGCCTCAGTAGTGCAGCATGAACACTACAGGTGAGACACACCAAGATAACACACTGCAATGCTGCAACACTTGCATCTTCCTCCGAAGGTCATTTTCTTAAGTGAAGTTAGGAATTCAAAAGGTTTAGAATTTTCAGTCTAGCAGAGGCAAAGACAGATTATGGCCTCAAATATTTGTGGTCATTCAGAGTCTCTCTGGACTTTGGGCATGCATTCTCAGAGAGCTGACGGAGCAAGACTCAAAAGGAGAGAAAGACTGAACATGCAGACTAATTAGCATGAGAAGTGAGGGAATCTTATAACTAACGGAAGATAGAACACTAATTAATAAGAAACCTATGTAACTTGTAGCCAATGAACATTAATGCCTTTGTTTGCCAAAATGTATTAATAAATAAAAGTTCTCATAGCTGTGGTGCTGGTTTTGTGAATTTGCCACGCAGCCTCCCTTTCTGTGCAGAACTGCAAATAAATCAAATACCTGGACTCTGTGTAGTATTGGTCTCTCCCACACCAGATGAAAAAAAGTATTTTGGGACAACAAAGGCATGGATGAAAATACAGGAGGAAATCCTCAGGATACAAATTAAGATAGTTCATGTGAGGGCAAAATACTGACCTCTATCATCAAATAGAGGCATCTTGGCATTCAAATTAATACCAAGAATTCATATTTTAAGTGTAGAAAACCATAAAAAGTGGCCTAGTATTACTTACACTGGTTCTTCCAATACTACTGAGCATATTCTGTCCCCTCCTTTGGTAGTAGGGTAGTGTCCCAGTCAACATCAAAGCAAAGAAGCTGATGGTCACCTTAAGCAGTTCGCAGCTGTCTCCCAGCCTCTTTTTTTCTAGTCTGCTTTTCCCTCTAAGACCACCTTTTATAGACTACTCCATTAGATGAACTATGATTTGCTCCAGCAATTCCTTTCTGCTCTTTCCAAGCAGCTATGAGTGTTGTACAAAAAGTACAGTCAACCAGTCTTTGCTGTAGATGTGCACTGGAATCACAGTAATAAGTTGAACTCTTGTTCCCCAAACTTTTGTTCTTGATGTGTATAGAGATCGCCTCATGGATTTCAGCCTCAGAAGCTGGTAAAGAAATCTTTTTGCACAGCTGCTGAAGGAGTTTATCATTTGAGGGGTTGTGCTGCACATTAGAAAAGGACTAACAAACAATCCTCTGAAATTCTGTTTGATTTTCTTATGCAGTGATTGTTTTATTGTCTTCTATCAAAACAGAGCACTAAACCAGAGAATCTGTATTTGTGAGCCTTTCATTATTTTCTGGTCTGAATGCTGTTATTCTGAGATGTTGCTTTTTTTGTAAAGAGCATAGAGGAATTCCAACACATCCTGGATGTGAGAGAGCCTGAAGAGGCTGGTGTCCTGCAGCACAGATCAGGCCCCAGGTCTGTAAATACTGGGAGGAGATCAGCTGCTCCCAGGAGGGAAACAGATTTGTCTCTTCTCAGTGTGCATGCTCCCATGGAACCCGGTGGAAGTGGATCTCCTCTGCAAAGACAAAAGTCTTACACAGGTGGGCAGCTGCTTTGCTCATAGGAGCTGCTGCCTTGTGCAGAAACCATTTCTTACTGGCAGCTGGTTAAAATCTCGCCTTACTGAAGCAGGGAGTCTGGATGTCATTGTATTCATCAAATCCTATTTCCCTACCCCTTCAGACTCTGGTGGAACTTTTCTTAAAAGCTATAACCAATAAAATAATACTACCAAAAGTATTTGTTCACTCTAGAGTACAGTCTCTTTTATAATTAATTTCTAATTTGTGTAGGTCAGTGCATGAAAACTAAGCAAGTAAGCTTGCAGATCACCACAGAAGCAGCTGTAGGCATCATGAGAGGAACGCTCATGAATGAACTTGGTTTTCTAAAGGTTGTTTGTCTTGCACCAGGTAGGCATGGCAAGGTAAGTGAAGATTAGATGAATAAACATTCTCTCGGATGCTGCTACAAGCAAATTGTGAACACCATGTGTAAGCCAGACAAGCTCCTGTTTCATAGAACATCCTACTTGTCATTTTGGGCCAATGGCAAGAGACTCTTGCATGAGATGCAAAACTAATTTTCTATTGGTAGAGTATGTGAACATGGGAAAGACACTTTCACTTCTGTTACACCAAGTGGAGCTGCAGGGTGAGTGCCCACATGCTGCTGGCTTTATTCTTACTGATGGACTTGTTTAACAGTATGGCTTTGGAACAGATTTGAACTGGAATGAAAAAGGAGTTGAAGAATTTGGGAAGCAATAGAAATTGTTGCTGTCAGCTCTCATCCAGTTCTGTTTTTCAACCAAATGAATTGATCTTTTCCTAATTAGTGACAAGATCAAGCTCTTCTTAGTAGGGACAAGTGACCAGTAAAGGTAACACTGCTTGTTATACTGGGGCTGCTAGAAGGGAGGTTCCTCTTAATTTTCCTCTTGGAATTCCCCCTCTGAGTTTTCCGGTTCTTGTTATTTCCTCCTTTCTGCTGTCACTTTCTGTTAGCCTTGGACAGGGCTGGCAGTTCTCATCATTTTTTGGTACTGAATCCAGAGTGAAAGAGCAGGAACTGTAAAGTTTCTTAAGGTCAGTTTTTCCTCAACCCTTGAATGCATGCTTTTTTCATGGTAAATTCATCTTATGTTGCTTTTTGTACCTATTTGTAATTGCAGTGTGTCAGTATTTGGACTTGCGTTGCTTGTAATATTAGTAGGATGATGTCTGAATGTGGGTGAAATCTTAGAGAAATTTTTGTGATTTTGTATTGTGGCTAGCCCTGCTACTTGCTGAAAAGGTTGCTGTAGTTTGTTTCAGACTTTGTTAAGAATATTCTTTTTTTGTATAGATGTTGTGCCTATGGAAAGTGAAACTGAGAATCATTGAAAGAAACTGGCTTGTTTCCATTTTTCACAAATCTGGCAAAACAACGTAGAGCTTTACTTTCCCATTGAGCTGGGCTGAAATTCTGTCTTGAAGAAAGCCATTGAGTTAAAATGTAGACAAGTGTCTGCTGTGATGCTTTACTTTATCTCACTGCTGGGATGGGAGAGCTGGGCACAGCTGTGACACAGGAGGCAATACTGGACATGAAAGTCAAATTCTGCTCTGACACCTGCAGGGCACTCATTACAGCTCTGCCTGAACTTGTCCATCTCCCGCACCAGACGAGTAACATTGTTGGTTCTGAGCTAAGCTCATTGAAAGGCAAAAACTCCTTTTACCTGATATTTGTGCTTTTTTTAACATCGTTAAACTCATCTCTAAGGGAGACAAAGAATAATGTGGCTGGATATAGATCAGAGGGCTTTTTCAGCACCATTTCTGTTTTTCCTTCATTTTAGGCTATAAAGTCTGGAAAGTAACACCATTCCATCAGAAAGATAAAGACTCTTAGCAAAAGTAGTATCTCTTCTTGAGCTGGGTAATAAAATAGCAAAAGTTAAACTGGCTTTTCAGTGTATAAGTTTTTCACAGATCTGAAACAGAAACTAAAACCTTCAAAGCCAAATATAAATTGAGCTCCATTACCCGCATTTTACAAGTAATTAGGGCATTTCTGAAAGGAAAAATCTCTGTGGTACCTGTGGAGCAGAGGAACTGTTAGTCATCTATTTGGGGAAAGGAAAAGGAGGTAAGTGATTGGAACATGGAGGGAATTTCATCCTTCCTCACTGCTGGCTTGCCCACCTCCCAAAGAACCTTGTCCCAAAACATTGACTGCAGCAAAAGCCAGGAAACAGCCCTGCCTTTGGGGGAGTGCCTTGTGCACCTGACATAACCTTCAGGGGGCAGAGAAGATGAGAGAAAACTTTCTAAAGTTGGTGAAAGAAAACAAGGCTATAAAGTTGTGGCCAACAATACTGAACTTTTCAATCAAAGTACCAATGTTTGACTGGACTCCTTAGTTACAGCTTGATATAATCTGCTTTTTGTCAGCTTGTTCACTCAGATTCATGTGTAGCACTTAGGGGGTCTGGGGTATTGCAGGAAAATAGGATTTGTTCAGCAATCTTTGTATTTAATTTTTCAGCTTCCTGTCTTCACAGCAGTCCCACTCTCTAATTTTTCTGTAATCTAGAACTTGGAATGTTATGAAAGACTTGGATGTTATGTCATCTTCTGGTTAAAAAGTGTGTGATTTGCATGGCACTACTACTCTTTTCTGTGAATTATCCTCAGCTTCCTAAACTGGTCCAAAAGTTAAATTGGAGGGGGATTTCCTCTGTTCCTAAAATGACTTTACAAATTTTCATTTTCTTAGCCTCTGTACTCATGTGGGAGATTTATTGCTTGTGAGTTCATATGTCAACAGAGGTTTGGGAAGGAAAGCCCCTAACAACTCTCCTCAAATCTCCTCTCCTTTACCTTTTGAACTTTTTTCTCTTAGATAACCTTTGATTTCAATTAGTAGCAGACCCCATGGCCTGGAATCTTTAACATGTTGACCCTTTAAAATATAAGACAAGATTAAATCAAATTATTTGGGAAAAATAATTAATCAAAATTACCTCCATTACCTTTAGAAATCTAAAATGCCCCATCTAACTCTTACGATTATTACGTGTTTTAAGTGAACACCTGCTCCTTCTTTGTTCTTGTACAGAGATGTTCACTGTTTCTTTCACTACTTTTCCACAATATTTAATTCATATGATACCACTTGAACTCTAAAAGAGCATTGAAAAAAAAGCATTGTGAGTCTTGGAAGTGAACCATGTTATCATGCCAGATATGCAGGATGCAGAGCTAAACTAAATGCATCCTGAGTAGAGACCTAGCAGTGTCAGGTGTGCCCAGAGTCACTGCAGAGGTGGCACAAAGGGCACACGGGGCTGCCGAGTGTGGCCGTGCATCCGGAGCGTATCGGCTGCTGGATAAAGGAGGTGTTATTTAAGGATTTAAAGAACAATATTTGTCTTAACCAGCATCCAAACCACAAAGGATTGAACTCTCTGAATGGCATGGAAATACATTTGGAAGTATGTCCTGTCTCGCCCCCGCCCAGCACATGCCCTTTGGGCATGGAAGCCTCGGAGGTGGCCCTGGGGACCCCTGTCCTGCAGGTCCCTGCAGGCTCTGCCTTGCTCCTGCTGAGAGCTGGCTCTGGCCTTCACAGCCCTAGCACAGAAATTATCACAAAATGTTTTAGTCCTCTGGCATGAAACTGTGCCAGACACCCATTTTGGCAGCATTGGGTCCCATGGGACCCCAAAGGGAATGTAATATCAATAAACTAAGTTAAAATCATATATGAAACAACAGAGGAAGTGCTGAGCAGTACAGAGCTTATTCACTCTTCACCTCAGATGGGACTGCTGGGATGCTGTGACAAAAAAAGGGGAAGCTCTGGGAAAGGAGTCGCTGTTGTAAACAAGCTTGGTAAAGGTCTGGTTTCATTTTGTGTGCTTCAGTTACAATACGCAGCAAAACACTTGCTGTCCCTGATGTGTAATTTTCCTTGCCTCTGACTCCTCTCCATGTAGAAATTTCCATCTTTCAAAAACTTGCTTCTTTATTCACAGTGTATTTTCCATGGTGGAGCCATGTTTTTAATGCAGCAGAATGCAGCTGCTATTAAAAATTTGTTGGTTCAGATACAGAAAGAAATCCCAGGATCCTAAATCCAGTGTAGTCAGTAGAGAGACAGCTATATAAAGATTTGTGTCAAAACCAAAAAATGAAGAAAAAATACCAGAGTAAGCTGAAGGCCAGTCATACTGGTGAAGCAAAAAAATCGCAAGCAACCAAGTTTTTAACTTTTGAAAGAGTGGCAGTCTTCATCTTGTTAAGGTAGAAGAGTATGTTTCTCTCACTCCTGTGCACCTGAGCAATACCATCTTTTACATTCTAATTTCAAGCTCTGTAGCCAGACTTGGCTCTGGCAAGACTTTCCCTTGGTTGCTTCCTGACTTCTTGACCATTGTAGCTGAAAACATTTTTCCATTACTTTGGTATTTATCCACAGAGAGATGCTATTGAAAGAAAAGTTTAAAAAGAGAAAAGCTCTTATGATGATGAATTAATTAAAGCTTAGTAATTCCATGAAGATTAAGTAGGCCTACTCAGTCTCTTTCCCTAGGATGTGCCCTGTTCTTTGTGTGCTATAATCAAGCAGTTTGCCAATCACTGAACTTTGAGTGATAGATTTGGCTGTCTTGCATTCCCCTTAAGCCTTCTGCCCAATTTCTTCACTGACTCTAAGCCCAAAATTGTATTGACTTCGAGGTAATTCTTCAACAGCTTTATTCACACAGTCTGGCAACTCAGCATTCTGAAAGGCCCTGTTTAGTTTGTCTCTTAATTCAACAAATGGAAGGCGCAAAACAAAGTGTTGCAACAAACTGAAAGTTTAGTCTGGTGTCTTTGTAACCTCATTCTTGTTTCTCATGCAGGTTTCTCAACTTCTGCTTTCTATTTGTAGCATGCCAGGCAATAATGTAAAATGTTTGTAATCTTGATAATGTAGCGAGGCCATAAAACATTAAAAAGGAGAACTATCTTAGTGCAGGCTATTTCTACTCATGGAACCACACCATGTTCACCTGCTTTTCAAACTTCTGGCTCTAGATTTTGGCATTTTCTGCAGCAAAATGCAGAAATTTCCATTTCCAAGCTGTTCAGAGGGACAACCCCATAGAAGAGTAAGAGGAATGAAGATGAGTTTATAACAAGGCAGCACATGGTACTGTGTGATGAGGTCTGCTCTGCCTTCTTTCATCACAGCTGCAGTGTTAGCTGTATTTCTCTTTTTCCATGTTGCAGGTAGGTTTCATGGTACAGCAGTTGCTCCATGTTTGCACACCTCAGGAACAGAGACAGATGCAACCAGGGACATCAGTGGCATTCTGCTAAGGGCAGAGTATTTGAGAGCCATTTATTAGATATTCTTCATTGCAAAATATGGTGCTTGATGCCAAGCTGAAACTTTCCATGGTTGTGGTGTGTGGACACCTATTTTAACAAGATACAGTCTGAAAAATTTTCTGGGTTTTCTTTTCATCCTGGCATTTCAGCATTATGGTGGAGTAAGTCATTTGGACCACCAGCCCAGGTGGCATTCACACCAGTGATCTGTAAACACTGAAAAGCCAATATTTAGGTTTGAAATAGTTGGATAAAGATGATGAATAAGTAACATGTAGTGTTATTCTGTACTTGTGGAATATCCAGGAGGAATGTTTGAACTGATTCTAGTGTCTGTTGCAGTAACTGGAAGAAAATAGAAGGGAATTTACAATGATGTGGAGGAAAAGATAAACTTTATCAAGAAATGTAGCTTCTGGATTTTTCCCTCATATTCACTGCAGTCTTCTAATTTCCCTGTTACCTCCTGGATTTGTGTATCATTTACATCCTGATAAGATATACAGGGGTTGCCACTTATTCAATACTTGGCACTTTTGGTCCAGGTGGACAGACTGCAATATCCCACTCCTCTCACTGGAGTAAAAGATAGGTGAGTCTCACTGCAGGCTGTCTCTGGATCTGTAAGTAGCTCAGGGTTATAACTCAATGCAGGTCTTGGTAAGAAATGCCAGCTCTCCAGCCTCAAGAACTGTGTCTTGCCAACAGAAAACCACAGTGCAGGACTTGTGGTTTTGACTGACAAAATCTGTGGCTGTGTCATAGCTAACTGCTGTGCAATTTGATTTCAGACACAGAGACAAACCATGGATTCAGTATTGGTGCCTGAAAATGGCTACCTTGATTTACTGCACAGCGATATTGATCCGTTGCATCTGTGTACTTTCCTTGATCCTAAGCCATCTGGAGATGAAGAAGGTGACTTCTCTACAGGTTAGTAAAACACTGAAAAATGCTGGATTGGTTTAGTCCTCATGCTGTAAGTTATTGCCATCTCCTCTCAGCTACAAAGCCATCTAATGGCAGTTTTTCATGGTGACTGAGTTAAATTCTACAGGCACTTGGTGTTAGGATATAGTACCTTTGTGTCTGTACCTACGATGACTGCTTCTAGAAACTATCATGTTTTTAAACTGTACATATTTATAGCATCCTGCTCAGTCAGTCTAAGAAAACACACTGTACTGTCGCTCATCAGGGCGTGACAATGTCTTTCATTTGGATATCATTCCTGTAAGTATTTTATTTGCAAATGTTCCTGTCATAAGCTGGCCAAGTGTAATTGTCAGCACCTCTGTGGCTTGAAGCCAAAAGCTCTGCAAAACAGAGACTTTTAGATGAGTTTGTGATGAAGACAGTCCACAAGCAAACAGCATTTCATTGCCTTGTGAGATCCTAAGGCATCAAAACAATGGACTTGCATTACCAGATGCCGTTTTCCAGCTCTTGCGGGCACAGTGATTTTATGATTCTATGAAAAGGAGAAAGCAGAAGGGCCAGGGTGTAAAGATAATTTCTTGCCCTTCATTTTCTACAGTTAATCAGATCAGAAGATTGCCCTGGCTCTTAAACTTTGTGCTCCTGACTTTGTGTGGAAGTTGTGGACGGTTCTGCTCTCCCTGAGTACTATTATTAAAGTATTAAAGTGTATCTGTGGTGTGGAGTGTTAGCTGAGCTTATTTTAAACAAATGAGCTGGACCATGGATTGAGAGTGGCAATGAGAGAAGAACTGATGTATGTCAGATATGAAGTCCTGTAGCTCCCAAATAGGTGGAAAATGTTATCAAATTGGAGCATTGTGGCTTTCATGAGTGACCAATGCCAGTATGCACACAGGCAAATCAGTGGAGAACTGAACACCAGAATCTGGAATCATCTTTGTGATTGATCATTTCCCAGGTTGGGCTTTTCCCTCTCAGCTTCTGACTGTTAAAAACAGCTGCAGGAGTGTTTCTTACCCCATGGCCCCACTTGCTCAGTGACTGAAAGTAGGATGAATTAGGGGTCAAGCACTGACTCTTGTGCTATCACAGATGTTTCACTGATTGGAATACTTTTTAGCCTTAGCAATGTCTGAGGTGATGTAGATAAATCAAACTTCATCAGGACATGGCACCAGTTACTGGAAGCTGGGCATCTCTGCTGTGAAGGTGTTAGCATGGTCCCTGGCAAGGTTTTAGCCTTGGCCAGCTAGCAGCTTCACAGGCAATTTGCAGTGCAATTCAGGGATTAGCATGGACACAGCATTGTTCTGAACAGGGGATCTGGATATTATCACCATATCCTGAAGGATAAGAAGGTTTAATAGACTGCATGAGTCTGGGCTTTATTGTCACAGAATGGAATCAGGAAGTATTTTATTTACTAGGAGAGATGAGGTCTCAGAGTTTAGCAAAAGAAAAGTGCTGACTTCCAGGAGATTACGAATTACTGAGAGTTCAGTTCTGTTCCTCCTTAGCCAACATACAATGAAAAGCCAGAGCCTTCTGCTGAAGTAAAAAATCTGCCTGTCCTGCATGTCTTGCTATCTGGCTTTTTTACTGCTTGTTTATGGCATTCATTGAGATGATGCATATTCCTTTTTAACTCTAGATCTTGAAGTTGATGCCAGCAGCTATGAACAGTTAAATAATGTGGATTTCCCATGTGAAAATGGAGATGTGTTGTACTCCTGTTCCAACACCACAGATGCTTATGCTAAAATAGGTATGAAAGCAATTGTTGTTTTTTAAATAATTATTTTACAATCACTTGCTATAGCTATTTCTTACAAATTCTATTCTCCATCTGAAGCCATGGCGTTTACTCAAGTAGCCTTTCTCTCATGCGTAGTAGATCTAACTTAGAGTACCTGAGCCTGTGCATTGTGGGGAAATTGATTAACAGTAGCTTGTGGTTGTTAGGGGAAAAATCTCTCTATTAATGTCTCCTTCTGCTTAATACTTCCTGTCTCAACTTCTCCTTTCTTGTGATCCTTATTTCCTGAACAACAAGTTACAAGAAAAACTTAATTTAACTCTTCAATTTTACTTACACTGCAGAGTTCTGTTAATGAGGATAAGACTACAAGAGTTTTGCTGTGACATTTACTGTATCATTACTGTATTGCTCTTTTTTTTCCTTTGTTGCTAGCTGAATTAGTAGAATATGTGCTCAAGGATCAGCAGGAGAAGCAGGTCGAAGACATTTTTGGTAAGATCGATATGGCAAAGACTTATTTTCTCCATGACTGTTCTGGCTGACTTGTGCTTCATCCCCCCAGTTTGAACACAAGTAAAGTTTCTATACCTCTGGTATCTTCTTCTTTCCCTCTGGGTAGAGTGTCCCAGGTTTTCCTTGGAAAACTGAGGATTTTATGCATTTTTGCAGGCCTTTCTCAAAGATGGCGGTTTTGTCTCTGACCAAGATGCTGATCATGTCACCATAGCCATAGAATATGCACAGCTTAATTGTCCAGTGCAGTAATACCCTCAAGTAGCATCACACTTACTCTGAGCACAGCAGGGATGATACACATAAGTTCCCAGAGCACTTTGCATGTGTATAAATACAGCTCACACACACTGATTTCTGTCCAGGATGCACAGAGCTGCCTGAGGAAGCATGTCAAGTTTTACTTCTCACCCTGGTCAGTGCAGTAATGCTATAATATATAAGTATATAATATATAAATATATATATTCTATTTTTATATATAGTAAATCATTCCTTCATCCATCCTTGACCATAGACATTGCTAGCTTGTGGTACCGAATCATTGTTTTGGTAACAGCACAAATACAGCTATTTACTATTCCAGAACAGATATATCAATAGGTGGCTGTTGAGAAATCCATAGAATCAGAAGATTCACAGATATCTGTAGATCCTGTTTTAGGTTTGAGCAAAATAATTTGGACTAATTTACCAAAGGTCAGTCCTTCTCTAGAATAATTCTGGCTGCAGGAAGCTCACATGGCTTTTCAAATGATTTGTACTGCTCCCTGGTGTGTTTAAAATTTGGGGAGTTTTGCACCTAATGGCAATATTTTTATTGGTTTTAGAAAAAAATGGGATACAGTATTAGTACTTAAGTTTTTTCCAGTAAAAGTATGGTGTGGATAACTTCACAGTTCTTGCAACACAGAATATGAAATCTTTTTAGAACTCTTCACTCTGTCTCTTAAAGGAACTAATCCCTTTAGTACATAAATTGAGTAGTACTGAGATCACACTGTGACACAGCTGCAACGTTTTATCCTTTGCTCATCATTAGATCATTGAGAAATACTTACGTTTTGTTAGCCACTGAATTTATGGCAGTAGATTAACAATTTACAGTTCAGAAATTAACTCAGGGTGACAAAGTTGTATTCAGAGCTCTGTGGGCTTTCTAAATCATATCAATCTGGATACATCTTTTATCACATGATTTGGTTTTTATCTTTTATTTGGAGCATATCTCATCTTTGCTCTCTGTTGGTGTGTTTCTCTTGTTTTTACTTGTTTCTGTAATTTTTTTAGGAGAACGAACATTGACATTTGGCCATATTTCATGTTTTTAGCAGGGAGCCTTTTTTTGGATGACATTGCTGCTGAAAACACTGAGAAATTTCCTGACATAAAGATGCAGCCATGTCTTAAACGAAGTAAGTGTAAAACAGTGAGATTTGAAAGGCTTTGTGCCTGAGTTCTAAACTTGCATTACAACCCATTGGCTTTAGCACAGCCCCAATGCGCATCATGCAGTTCTTCACTGACACCACATGTGCTTCCTCTGCCTTTGTTCATGCTCTTGGGCCGGAACTGAAAGCAGCTCTTCCAAGCGTAGAATTTACAGTTCGCAGAATTTGTTGTCCTGTAACATGACATTAAACATGTTATATTTCTCTCCATGTTTGTCATCCTCATGACAGTATTGACTTTGTTTTCAGTATACCTATAGCTTAGCAAGCATTGGCAGAACAATTGCCTCTTTAATAGCAAGAACGACAGCAAAAATCTTTGGCACAAAAATCTGCAGCCTAATTAAAACTTCACAGTCAGAGTGAAATAACATGAGGCTTTTCATATTCATTTTTATACACTGGACCTGTACAGTTCTGAAATAGCTGAATTGAAACTGGTAACACCCCCTTCTACTTTAAAAAGTTAAAATAAGTTTCATGTGGTAAACTTAAAATTACCAGAATTTTGTCACTTACTATGACCTTTCTATTTTTCATCCTTCTTAGGCTCTACAGAGAGTTACTGTGATGCTCCAGAACCCAAATATAAGAAAATTGGTAAGTCATTGGCCGAATAGGAAAAGGTTATTGAACATATATTGTTTCATGTTCCAAAACCTCATCCTCTGTTAGGTATTGTAACTCTAACTTCTAGAAAAGGTTTGCTCTCATAGATTTGGTGATTTTGATCATCATGCATTTTCATGTTTCTGCAAAAATCACACTTTTATATTCCTCTAATTTATGATATAACAAATCTGTGTCCTCTTATCTGCAGCTATTAAATTGTACATCTTAACATCAGTTACATGGTAGCCTAGGAACAGTTGGATCCTTATGCTTCAAAAGTACATGTTCCTGCCAGGTGATAGGAAAATTACTTGCTTAACATCAGCAAAGGCACAGTTAAGCTTTCCTAAATCCACATGAGAGAAGAAAGCAAAATAGTGGAGAAGTGGATCAGTGCCAAATTTTGTAAATTTTATCAAGTACACCTTTTTTTTCACTGGATTTTTGGAAGATGTCTGACTTGGAACAAAGAGGATCAAACCCAGGAAATGCAAAGCTATGAGCTGAGTCATGTTACCCGCCAGGTCACAGCTCCGCATGTTCTGGGTTTGATCCTTTTTGTTCCAAATGTGACATCATCCAAAAATCCAGGGAAACATCCTAGTGAAAATAATAACTGTGAAGAGATGATTTCTTGGCCTAGTCCATGCTGTAAAGTCCTTTAAACCAAGGAAAGAAAGGGAGAAAGGGAAATTTTTAGGTTTTGCACATCGTTAGACCATCTACAAGACAACACCTGGGGCCAGCAGCCAGGCTAGAACTTGTTCCCTAGGTGTAAACTGCTGCTAATGTTCTTACCCAACTGTAGCCTAAAAGGGTATTTCAGGCAGAGCTAAACCACCAAAATACTCTTCCAAAATCCATGTGAGAGCAACCAGTTGTGACTATTTTATATTGTGTTTTGAATGGACATACTACTCATTGTATGTCAGCACACCTCACAAGCCTCCTAAGGGAAACTCTGACTGTACCAAACCCTAGGGGCCATGTGCATGTCAGGCAGGGCAGCCAAACCAGTGTGTAACCTAAAGATCCATCCAGAGTGCTTGGATCTTGGGACTGCACCACAGCACAATTCAGGCAAGGAACTGGCATAGACTGCACGGCAGTCGAAGAGAACATACATGTGCACCATGACTGTGATCCAAGCTGGTTTTCCAGTGTTCTTGTGGAGTTCTGAGGGAGTGGGGAGGGAGGATTGAGCAGAATTAGCTGTGAAAAAATATGTTTACTAGCTCTGGGAAGGTTATCAGAGTTTCTACTGAACTGGTACCTGCTAATTGTAGTTATTAAGTCACAGGTGAAGTTTCTGGCAGTTAGTATCCGTTAAAAGTGGAATACTTTCTATTTGCTTAAGTTCCTTTATTGATTTGGCACTTTTAAAAGCCTTTTATGCCAACTAACAGTAATAGTTTACCATAAAGAAATGGCACATCAGTTCCAAATGCCTCACCCTACAGACCCTGCATTCCAGTCGAAAGTATCATTACAGAGCTAACAGGTGCTTTGTAAAGCTGCACCTATCCTTTTGCTGGAAGTCCTTAGAATATTATCGGTTTCTCTACTGTCCTTGACCCAATGTAGGTGCTGAGGAAGGAACACATACATAAGACAGTATAAGTACTGGGTAGAAAAAATCCAATTGACAAAAAGATGAGCTACTTGACAAAATCAGGAGTTTATTTAACCTGTCACAAGTGTCACAGTATGATCACGCAAAGGCAAATGCAGCAGCTCTTCAGAGGTGTAAGACTACTTACAGTAAAGAGAATAATGTGTACTAAAGTTCAAAGTAGTAAGCCAAAGATTATATTCTTTCAAAGGAATTGAATGAAATAGTGGCACAAACCCCAGACAGGTTTGTAGCTCCTGATAAAAACATCAGACCACAGAAAGCGATGAAATACAGACTTACTTGTTGTAGCTAGACAGGAGAGGGAAGGAAAAAAACCACTCTGAGAATAGGGGTGTGGCAAAACCAAGGAAACTAGCAGACTAATTCAAATAAACAAGTGTGTCTTACTTGACTTGTAAGAATCTTTTGATAAGCAGATAAATTTTACAATGCACGAGTCTCTCTCCCCATTTGTCCTGTTCTTGGAGGGAAAAAATGTGCTGCAGACAAGGTGCATCTTTAAAAACTCTGGTGTTTGTAACCGTTCTTTGGGAGACACTTAACACACGCTAGTTGTCCTTACAAGCACTGTAATGTCTAAGTACAAAGTCAAGGTCCCCAGTTTATTGTTCTTGGGCCTCTCTGCTCTCGTGCAATATTGAGACAACAAACTGTGCTTGGAAAATTGGTATAGCCAATGTGAGACCTTGTTATGTCTTATCTGTCAATCATCCACGTCTAAGTTCATGTACATCTAGATACATCTGGAAATAAGACAGGCCAGGAAAGATGAAGAAAAAGAAAATTTTAAGAGTGAACTACTGAGAAGATAAGGTGATCTACTACAGAATTTAATAATACCTTTTAGATTTTGAGAGCTAAATACTTTTCAGAAAGCTATTGTAAATTGTTCGTGCTTTTGGAAAATCAAAACACAGCTTATCAGTATCAAGTGGTTTATCATATCTACTGAGACCTCTTCTTTGGTTCCTTTAACTTCTACCAATGAGACAACTTTTTCCTTTTGTTTTGTTGTTTTATTTTAAAGTGGAAGTCCCTGGAGTGTCTGCAGGGGATGGCAGTTTCTTTGCTATGCCTTTCAACAGCCATCCCGGGAGCTGCACCTCCCTAACTAACCAGCACATGTCCTTTTCTGTTCCTGCTGCCCATGGACTGGAAAGAAGCTTCATAATTTCTGGTACGTAGAGTACAGGTGTAGGTGTGCACTTGTGCACAGGCTGATTTACACAAGGGGAAAACTCTTTTATAAATCTTGTCATTGACTATGAGCCGTGGCAGGAAAAACAGGTATGGTAGCTGTTTCAGTAAGCACTTAAAAGTGTGGCATTCACTAAAAGAGTGACAAATATTCAAGGGAAATTAAAAGGGCATTGCCCCTAATGAAATAGAATGAATCTTTCATTTAATTGGTGCAGGTTATAAGAGAACAGTTATTTACTATATGCAAATCTAAGTAATTACTTGTCTTAAGAATAGGAAGTCACAAAATTTTCATTAATAAGCTTTAATTTAGTTCCAATTTATTTTTCACCCAGAGGTTTGTAAAGGACTGAGGGATAATTACATTTGCAACAGTAGAGCAAAATCTAGGCTGTGATTTAGCTCATAAAAGCTGAGCAGTAATCTCACTGATGAGCTGTGTAGCCACCTGGCCTGGGCCATGCTGGGTAGCAGAGGGTGCTCATGGTACACTGAGAAGTGCTAATGACAAAGGCCCAGTTCAAGACCTTTCACTGCTGAGTCTGTGCTGGTAAGGAGCCAAAAGCAGTGTGTAAGTTGGAAGCCTTGAAGTACCTGATGCGAGCTGAAACAGCATAAAGTAGCAGAAGAAATTCTGTCCCACCTACAGAAGCGCAGAGCTATGGCTGATTAAATTGCAAGCACTGAATCATCAAAAAACTTTCCCAGTGTGCGTTGGGAGGGAGGATGCTTGTACAGCTTGCATGATGTGCAGTTATGTGGGAAGGATGTAGTGCAAAGGAAGGTAAAATTAATGCAGATACATACTATTTACACATTTTCTCGTCTCTGGATCTCTGGCTATATATTTACAGACTTTGCCTGAAGCACTTTTCCTTATAATAATAGAATTTCTCTTTAGACTATCAAAAGCAGTGACTCCTAAAAGCTGGCTAATCCTTTGTATTTCAAGCTCATTGTACCCTGTAAGTGTTTTTTTTTAATGGATTCTATGGACCTTATGTGATCCTATGAATTCTCCACAGGGAAGCTTTGCCTAGAAGTTGCCAAAAAGGATAAGTAGCTTTTAGGAAGCTTTTTCTTTCTTATAAAGCTTTAAAAACAGAAGAGTAATTATTCTGCACTCATTTCAGGATTGTCAGAGCCTTTGACCTCAGAGTGCCTACCACTCGGTGTGAAAGGGTACCAAGAGAATCCAGGCTTTGCAGGTCCTCCTCAGCAGATATTTAACTTTGTTCTTGAAAGTGGCACATCTGATGTTATAGTATATCCGGGTAAGAGCAATAGCCTTTCATCCATATAAAGAGGCATAAAGTGCTAAAAAATCAATGCTGCCAACAGCAGCATTGATTAAATTCAGTTACTGATAGTTATGATATGCTGAAAACTATACTTTGTTTCCTTCCAGTGCTGACATCTTCCATGGAAACATTCGTACCTCCAAGTTTTCCAGTTAATTTATGTGGTAAGTAGAAAATTGGGGTTTATATATGTACAGCACTTTGAACTGGGAGAGGAACCATATTGCTTCTACTCAAAGTCAATTCTCCCCTCCAAGCTTTACTTATATTGGCCTCATTGAGGAAAATAAAAATTGATGGCATTTCCTTCTTTGTACTGATCACTGGCTGCTTAGTCTGGTCCAGAACAAAGTACAGATAAGGGTGGTAGAGCTATAGGTTCAGCAGCCAATCCTAGCATAAAAACATAGCACTGTGTTTGCTATGACATCACTTTCTGGAATAAGTCATGTTTAGTTAAAACAATGCAAAGCCCAGGGTGCTGGAGCACCCTCAGAAAGTGAGAGATGATCTGATGCTGGCATGGCCTGAGCATCTTAAATGCTTGGTGCTGACAGCCAGACTGCAGCCAGCTCCCATGGAGGTCCCAAACCCAACACGGTAACAACTTATTTAACTAAACAATACTGTAGCCTGATGCACAGAAAGGCTTATAAAGAAATCAGAGCCATGGTCAGGATATAACAGTCCCACTTCAGGTAACAAACTTTCCTGAGACACTTTTCTTCCAGCCCTCAGAAAGCTGTTGGAACCTGGAGTTTGAGATCGGTGTTGTTTCTGGTCCCTGTATGGGGGTTTGTTGCCCTCTGGTGGCTTCCACCACCCCAAAAGCAAAAGTATAACGTGGAGATTAAGAGGCAAATATCCCTAGGTGTGGGGAAGTCTTTGTAAATTGTATATACTGTTTATGTGAATAAACAGTGCTGATAATTCCCACTGATTTACTGCAGCACAACATACATATGCCACAAGCCTTGGAATTCCAAATGAAGCAGCAGAAGAATTAGCACGTAAGATGCCAAGCCAGTTTCTTTTCCTTTTTTAAAAGTTCTTCACTCCTGACTGATTTGACCAGTTTCCTGTCTAAATGTCTTATTACAGATTTTTTTTTCTGTTCTTCCATTCTCTTTTTTTATTTAATAAAATAAACAGTAAATCAAAACCAGACACTTGCTTGCACAACCCTTTATTTAATAGCTTTCTTACTGGAAGTGTATGGTGCTTCCCTTTTAGAAGCAACTCTGAACTAAAACTATCCTGAAGGTTGCTGGCACACAGGGTATGAATTAATTTCCAGATCTCTGACACTCTAAGATTTGTATTTCTTTTAGACCACATTCTACATCAAGATGATCAAGATGATATTACGTAGGAAACACATTTGTATATATTTAGGGAGATTTATCTGTTTTGATTTGGGTGATTTTTTGCACACTTCTGCTCTGTGTGGTTACAAGACTCTGAGGTTGGGTTTGTTACAGCCTCTGTCAATTTAAATTCTGTCTTGCATCTGCAAAGCTCTTCCTGTCAAAAGTTCTGTCAAAACTGATACTCTGTAATTACCAATGTGTAGAAAATGTGCTCTCTCTGAAAAATTCCCAGTTTCTTTGTGTAAAACAGACACTGTTCATCTGACCCAAGTGCAAAAGTCTGCAGTAGTTTGAAAACAAACAGGTGAAAAGAAAGAAAATCAGACAGCAGCAGGATTTTGTCTGGGAGAGTAATGGGTAAATACTGTTGCCAACAGTCACTTCTCTGTGAATTTCATCCTTAGTGCTTGGTTACAAGGTGTAGAATAACAAAAGGAAGCTATTGCTTTTGAAGACATGCAGAAGCACTATGTGTGAATATGAATTTATGCAAAACACTGACATTTGAAAAGAACAGTGGATGTCACCTGCTAATGGTAGATCTGCTTCACACAACTGTCCGAACAGCTGTGGTTATGTGTGGTGCCATTCTGCCTCCAACAGTGCATGTCAGAATTTTACTTGCGGGAGAATTTTTTTTCATTTTCCTTGTAAAATTAACAAAATATCTCTCCTACTCTGAATATATACTGCAATGAACTTGAAAATTTGCATTAATTTTACTGTTAAAATTAGTAAAGCTGAATCACTGATTATCTAGGCATCTTTTTCAAGTATATTGTTTTGTTTTACCAGATTTAGAAAAGTCTCAAGAAGTTCAAGATTCCATAATTCCTTCTAAAGAACCTTTCAAAAGACCACGTAAGTTTAGAACTCTTGAACTTAAACCTTCCAGTATTCTTTGGAAAAAGATTCTGTGCTTCTTTCCATACAGAAAAGCTACTTGTAGGAATCATTCAACAATTTGTGAAGCTGTTCTGAGGGTCTGAGCACAATTCCTGGTTTCAAGATGTTAGACTTGGCTTCCTTTAGGTATCTAGCTGTAGTACCTATTTAGCAGGTCAGTATACTTAGGTGGTTTTATCATCTCTAGAGAGAGCTCCAAAATTATTCAGTTCATAGAGCTGAAAGTGTCTGTCGTGCCTGCACTTCTCAGCTGCAGTTGAATGGGCTAAATCCAGACCTATGGGCTTTATGGGAATGCCTGTGCTTTCACCATATTGCAATTAGGCACTTAAAGCACCATGAAATGATGTTGTAGTATGTGGACTGGTTCCTTCAGTCTGTGTGTGCTCTTTATTTCTCTAGAGCAAGTGGAAACTTTCTGTTCATCACTTAAGGATTATTTCCGAGACACATGCAAATCTGTGACCGTGGAGCGGGAAGTAAATCTGGATCACCTGTTCATTGATGGGACACTTGTTCAAACTGAAACCAAGACTGGAAAGAATAGTGCAAAAGCAATGGAAAAGGAGCTGCTAACTTGCAGCCTGCAAGAGAAGGAAAAGACGGCCATTGATAGAAGCCAAATATTTCAAATCCCACCACGTAAAGACTTAGAGACTAAAGTGATTGTGGTGCTGGGAAAAGCAGGAATGGGCAAAAGCATTCTCATTCAGAAGATCTGCCAGGATTGGTCCAATGGAGAGTTTTCTCAGTTTGAATTTGTATTTTGGTTTGACTGCAAACAAATAAGCTTGCCTGAGAAGCAATACAGCCTGAAGGAACTGCTGCTTGAATTTTTTGTAAAACCTCAAGAGGGAAGCAAAGAGATCTTTGAGTATATATTACAAAATCCTGCTAAAGTCCTTCTGGTTTTTGATGGTTTTAAAGGGTTGCATGATCACGAGAATTTTCCTCGTTGCTCGGCCAGCCAGCCTGAAAAGGATTTGTGCAGTATAAAGGAGCTGCTTTCAGGACTCATCCAAAAAAAGATACTCAATGGCTGTACTTTATTATTTACAGCAAGACCAAAAGACAAACTGTACCAGTGCATGTCCAAAGTGGATAAGACTATTGAAATAGTAGGATTTTCCCCTCAGCAGAGAGAATTGTACATAACCAAATATTTTGAAGAATCACCCTACTGTGATAGTGCACTGAAATTAATCAAAGAGTGTGAGTACTTGTTCAGTCATTGTTACAGCCCTGTTATGTGTAGATTTGTTTGCTTTCTCTGTGAGACAGTACTTGAAATGGGAGAGAAAAGTCTTCCTTCAACTCTTACTGAAGTCTTCCTGAAATTTTTTCAGCAGAAGATAATGCTTATGCAAACAGATGTTACAACCACACAGAATCAAGAGAGTCTTGCTACCCTAGCCCGTATAGCCTGGTGTCTTGGAGAAAAGCACCAAAGTACCATGAAAAGTGATCTCCTTCCTCCTAAGGACGTTAAAGAGTTTGCTCTGAAGTATGGGTTTTTCCTGCCATTTGCGCTCCCCAGACATTCAGATAGTGAAGAGGAGGAATTTGGGAGCGCATTCTCTGATTTTGCCATTCAGAATTTCTTGTGTGCACTTCACCTTTTGTTAGCAGAAGAGCTCAAGGATAAAAATCTAACAAAGTACCTGTCTTTTCTATCCAAGAAGAAAAAACCTTATAACTGGTTAGATTTAATGCCTCGATTTTTGGCTGGTTTGATGTTTCTCCAGGATGACCCCTACTTCTGCTCTCTTTCAAATGAGGATGCAAAACAATCAACCAAGAAGCAGAAAACACTCTTGAAATACATTAGAAGGCTGCAGATTAATACTCTCTGTCCAGAGAGGTTGCTGGAGCTTTTACGTTGTGTTTATGAAACACAGAACAATTATCTTCTGCAGCATGTGGCCTTAAGACTTGAGCCAGACTTGTCTTTTCTGGGCATAGTTCTTACACCACCTGATGTCCATGTACTGCACTCAATTTTGAAAAGGTCAAGAAAAGAGTTTTCCTTGGACTTGCGGAACAGTGGCATTGACATGCAAGGGCTGCAAGCCTTGGTCAGCCTAAGGAATGTGACATCATTCAGGTTGGTCACTCTCTGTACCCCATAGCATTATCTATAGCACTGTGCATTGATGACACTTTCATGCAACAACAGCAGTCACATCTGTTGGTTTTGCATGTTTATTACTTCACAGGGCCTCCCTCAGTGACACAGTCAGGCTCTGGAAATCTTTAGAACAGACAAAAGACAACGAACTGCTGAAAGCATCCACAGAGAAATTTGTTCTTGATCCCTTTAAGGCAAAGACAATGAAGGACATCAGTGACCTCTCCGACCTTGTAGAGATGCAGGAGAAGATGATGAATTGGTAGGATCATTTATGATCAAAACTTCTCTTACACCAGCAATTTATGAAAGCAGGGTTTCACTACCAGTGCTGGACAATGGAGTTGTCTGCTTGTCCAGAGGAGAAGTAACTAAGGGCAGTGCAAGCTCCTGTGTCATCTCAGGGGGTTCTCCTACCCTGATGTGAGGTGGCTGTCGTGGCAGGAAGGAGCAATGACAGCACT
The DNA here is from genome assembly GCA_013397865.1 of Struthidea cinerea. Taxonomy (NCBI): domain Eukaryota; kingdom Metazoa; phylum Chordata; class Aves; order Passeriformes; family Corcoracidae; genus Struthidea; species Struthidea cinerea. The sequence continues at coordinate 1,694,608 of VZTI01003251.1, forward strand.
GTGCAGAGCAGTCATCAAAACTGCCAATAAAAAGCCAGCTGTCATTTCTCTTTAATCTCTGGGTATGCCATCTTCCAACTGCTTTCAGTTACGTAACTTGGGCTGATTCTTTCCCTCTGTAGCACCTGGGCATAAATGAAAGCCTGTTGTGCACTGGTCCCAGATGGCCTGAGTCAGTCCTTTAGCCCCAGAGGTAAAAGCTTGTGTTACATGGTCTAGAAACCCTGTGTTCCATCCCTGCTGCTGGTGTAGCTAGGGGATTGCTTGCAATTAAAAACATGCAGAAATAAAGTTCTGTTGTTTGGGGGTTTTTTAATTTTAACTTGGGTGGAGTATTTTGATTCAAATATAGACAAAACTGTTTCATGTTTGACAGAAAATAGTTGATTTAGAAAAAAATGTTTTTAAGTTTTATTGGAAAAAGAGCAAATATTTGCACTATGAAAGGCAATTATTGGATTGAAATTACTCAGTTAAAGAAAGGTTGGAGCAGAAGTTACTCTGAGGTTTCCTGGTTCCTCAGTTAAGGCAACAGTGGATTATTTTCTGTAAAAGTTTGCTAACAGATTATTTTTAAAGCACAGGTTTGGCTGCTAAAATATTTATCATACTCTGGTTCTACTGTGATTTATTTAGTGGGCAAGGAGCATCTGGTTGCACCCGCTATGAAATTCCTGCCATCAGAAACCTCAGAAAACTCGAATTTGCGTAAGTGCTAAAATTCTGCTGATTGAGATGGTCATGTTTAAGGAGGAGCAGTCATTGATGTTGGCTACAGCCATTGCACTGACGTATAGTCAGCTTATGGTAAAGTATTAAGTAAACCCCATTTATTGCTATCTTGCTATTCTCTGAACTAGATTTATTAAGTTATGGCCAAAACTCAAAAAGCATAATTTCTGGCTCCTGCAGTGATACAGATCAACAGGGCTCTATCAATTTTGTTTGGTTTTAGTACAAGTTACCTCCTTACCACCAGGTGTAATCTTGTGCCACAAGGCATAAAACATCTTGACTGTGATCCAACTACTTAGGAAATATTTTTTCCCCCAGAAACACTCAACTTTTCTGTCTGAGTCTTCTAATGTAATTTTCTACCCTATCAGAGCTAAGGGCATGAGAGGATTACATCAGAGAATGCCTCCCAAATAAATTATTTAGCACCCTTTTCCTGGAAGATGGAAGGTTGACTTGGTAACACTACTTTAAAAGTGAGGTTTTAGTAACACTTCTTTTTTTCCTCCAAACTGTAAGCAGCCTCCAAGGCTATTCTATTGCTCAAAATATCCTGCCATAGCATGTGAATTCGTTTGGGCAGAAATTGCAGCAGTGCAATGGAGAATTCTCATCAGGTCTTCACCTGTTTCCTGCTCTGCAGATCTAACCCAACCAGGGACAACTATGCTTGGCCTCACTTCTGATTTTATGCTGCTTTCTCTCCTCCTTCCCTCTTCCTATTTCCCTTTATTTAAATTTTGTTCAAAATTCTAATCCTTTTAACTAGCTGAAATTGTTCTGAAACCAAAGAAACTCCAAATAGGATCTGAGAGACAAATGCTTGGAGCATGAATATCAAAGTGCAGTTTATGCTTTAAGCTGCAGTAAAATGTTGATCTTAAGTTAGACTGAATTGGCATTAGTTGGGGGGAAAAAATAATTTTGTTTTCATTTCAGTTATACTGAGATATATATTTCATCTCAAGATTATACTTAAAAACCTGAAAAAAGTAGAGAAAGAACAGAAATACAAGAACCTAAAACAAGTGAAATGAGTTTTGCAAAGAGGAATAAAAAAGTGGCAAATGCATGTCCCACTGCTGCTGTGCAAGCTCTGTCCTGCCTGACCTTAGCCTAGTTGGTCTTCATCTAGAGGCTTCACAGCAGAATTCCTTGGGGGAGGTGGTAGGGAATGGCTGCTTCTGAGGAGTGTAAACTAGTTTGTATTGGGGGCTGCAGGGAAAGAACTTAAAAATTCATGAGTTTTGCTGCTTGTGAGCATGTGAAAAACCTGCTGCATCTGTATTTTCTTCCAGCCTGGGTCCGGCATGTGGCCTTCAAGGATTGCTAAAACTCGTGAAAATTCTTGCAGCATTTCCATCACTTCAGCATTTAGAGTGAGTTCTGCTAAAGATTAACTTTGCCAACGTTTCTCCTCAGCAGCCCTTGATGATGGAGGAGCTCTTGTACCCAAGAAATATTTTCTTTGCCAACAAGACTCCTTGTTTGATGACCAAACTGAACAGCAGAAACATTCCCAGACTGCAACAGCAGACTGAAAGCTGACACTCCCCATCCTCCCTGAAGACACCTGGTGGTGGTTTGTTCAGAGCTCCTCAGTTCCTTCCTGGGGTGTTCCTGGGTGGTTAAAGGTTCACTACAGAGCCCCCTGAATGCTCCCCACTTCCTGGCACACCACTGATCAATTGCCTGCAGTGACGTCTGTCTTCACTGGAGCTCCAGAACATCCATGACAAACCAAGTCTTGTAGTTTTAAGCTCCTTTACACTAGAAACGATTGTACCAGCAGCAGTCAATGTTGTGCCATGGCATCTGTGGGAAGGTTACTGGGTTTTGAGAGGGCCTTTGGCCTTACTCAGCCCATTGGCCATTTGTCTGCAGTGTGTCTGACCTTTTCATGATATTTCAGGAGAACAATAAAGCTTTAAAACTGAAATATGTCCAATATATCCCAGCATTATCTGTCAGATTAGAAGGGGATCCAGTATCTGAAATTGTGACTAGATATGAGGAAAAACTTCATTTTTAATACTCCCTCTCTGGAGAAGGAGCTGTTTAGGCACAGATTTACAGCCTTTGCTGGATTTTGTCAGTTCTGTATTTTTGTGTGCACAGGAAATCTCATTTCAGCTTAGCTGGAACACAGCTATTTCATAACCATTTTAATAATCTTGCATATCAAAGGAAATGGGTCAAGCCATTCAACTAGTAAAAAAAAATTCTTAGGCTGGAAATCTGGGCAGCAGAAAGCTGCTTATTAGAGAAGCTGTAATCTGTGTGATGCTTCCTGCTGATTGAGGCTACTACAGAGAAGCAGCTTTTCAAGATAGATAGAGTGGTCTCTGAGGTGAATAAACCACAGAAATTTAGATTAAAAGGGAAGCTAATTCTCTCTTTGTTGTCACACAGCCTTGATGCTCTGAGTGAAAATGGCATAGGAGATGAAGGAGCAAAAAGTCTATCTGAAGTCTTTCCAACCCTGACATCACTGGAAACATTAAAGTAAGTGCAAGGTTAACAGTTCAGGGAAATTTTGAAAAGAAACAGATTAAACCTAGAAGGTTAAGGGACTATGTTAACAGCTATGGGCAAAAGTATCCCATGGGCATGGAAGACCAATGAGCCTGTGGAGATTCTTAATGGGTACATTCATTAGACAAATAGGTTAATCCTTCCTGATTTCCCTTCAAGGGCTCTATTTTTCCCTTTTCTCTGCATTTGGTCTAAACAGACTGTCCAAACTATATTGTAAAAAGTTGAAAATTAATTTCCCCCACATTGTAATAAATTAGAATAAATGTGCTCAACTAACAAAGTGATCTCACTTACTGTAGTTTATCACAGAATAAAATAACAGACCTGGGTGCAGAGAACCTCGCTACAGCTCTCCCTTCCTTGTCTTCCTTAAGAACACTAAGGTGAGTAGTGGTACCCTGTTGAGCTGTTTTGTACAACGTACCTTGCTGTCTCTGTCAGAAACTACTGAATATGGAGCAAAGAGGTAACACTGTGCAGCAGCCTAGCTTTTGACTGCATTCTTGCATAAAGTCTTCAGAAAAGAAGAGGAGAAGTATGACAGACATACAGAAGGGTATCTTGGGAATATAGCAAGGACTGCGCTGATTTTTAAATCCAGTCCATAATACCCACTTATGAATCATGCCCTGCACATATGTGCACCCAGGGCCACCATCTTCTGCAACAAAGTTGTCTGTGTTTGCTGATACAGGGACAATGGCCCATCCCGCTGCATTGGGATATCTGGCACAGGCCTGAATGAAGTAGGGAATGCAAGAAACCCTGGTGTGCAATTCTGGAGTAATTTGGTGCTGGGGAAATCTTTTGAATGCTGTACCCCAAATCTCTGAGCTTCATTTTTTGGCAGATTTTTAATTTGATCTAATGTAAACAGAAATGTTATTATCCATAGAATAATAGAATCTAGACCTATTTTTGCTGTACCTGTGCTAGGTGAAGGAGAATGTGGCCATTTGCCTTACTTGAGACAGGAAATATGAATGTGTGTTTTAAACTTTAACTGCAAATAAGGATAAATTGAAAGTTAAGATGTACTAACCATATTTGAAAACCCTTGATCTAATATCTGTTTACATTATCCATTATTCAATTGTGACTATACTGGTTTGGTTTTCTGCAGCTTGTACAATAACAACATTTGTGATTTTGGAGCAGAAAATCTGGCGAAAGTTCTTCCTGCAATGACATCTTTAAGAGTGCTAGAGTGAGTATGAAATCTTTTGAGATGGCCCAGGAAAGCTTACTTCCTTGAAGACTGAAAATACAAATGTTCCATGTTTGGTTTTAGAGGAGACTGAAACTGAGGAAAACAATTTTGGGGAAATTTCATGGGGGAAATGTGCTTATGCACATCAGATAGATAGTGAATGATTAGAAAGTGATTAAGGAACAGTTCACCATAAACCCAAAAATATTGGTGTTAAGGTGGGAGAATAGGGTCATGGGGAGCTGGAGAATGACCTCAGGTACATAGAAAAAAGAATCCCTCAGATGAGTTAAAATAATGAAGTTCTCATTCAACCTTTTGAGTGTATTATTACAGGTTTTTTGAATCAACAATCTATTTGTGTTTTTTTCCTTTTTTCTTTCTTACCCCATATGCAGATTAGCCTATATAGTATTTTTGATTTTGAATTAAATGTCTGATTACAGAATTTGATTTGGATTAACAAAGTTGTTTTTATTCCTCAGTGTTCAGTATAACAAAATAACTGGTGCTGGAGCCCAGCAGCTGACTGACAGCCTACGAAAATGTCCCCATATGAAGAACTTGGTGTAAGTTTCTTGACAGGCTGTTTGCTGTATCTTCATCCTGTAAAACTGGGTTAGAGATCATGCTAAAGCTGCCTTCTGTATTTGTCAGATTTATAAGAAGCACAAAAGCACCAAAATACAAAAGCAGAGATGTTAAAAAACGTTGTCTCGGCTTTCAGCTGCATTAGTTCTCAGTGGTCCCAGGCAGTCGAGCTTGTCTTGCCTTAAATAGTTTACACTGAGCGTCCCTTTGTTAATCTTCTACCCTCCCAGAGAACCAGACCTACTCTGTGCTGCACCACTTGTGTTTGAGGGATAAACAACGAGCAGCCATCATTAGAGGTTAAATAGACTGAAGCTACCAGTACACATTCAGACGAAGGGAGTTTGATGGAAACTTTGGGAACAGTTAGAGACAGAAGTGCAGTTGTGCCCTGTAACCAGAGTCAACAAGGTTATGGAGTACTGAACTGCTTTTTTCTAAATCAAAATGCATTTTCCTTTGCCCCATAGCTTATATAATTTCATAGCATGATAGTCAAAGACAACTTAAAAAAAAAAAAAAAAAGAAGAAGAAAACAACAGCAACAACAACCAAAAAAACCCACAAACATACCAAAAACAACAAAAGGAGGTGAAGCAAATTACGCTTCTTAAAAGCTCTTTTCTTTCTGAATTTGCCCTTACAGGATGTGGAATCCCACAATTCCCTATGGAGTTCTTGAACACCTTCACCAGCTGGACTCCAGGATCAGTGTGTAGATTCGGAGGATTCCATAAAGGTAACATAAACCTTGGCTGACTGAGACAACCCGGTTTGTTTCCAGGCTCACTGGCAGGAGGCACAGTAACAGCATTCATGTATCCATGGATGAGTTTGAAGATGCTGCCCTAGAGTGGCACAGATCAGTGTCTCATCAGGCCCCCTTTCCCCGCACTCACCTGTATCCCCCACCTCCCTGGCAGCTGCACTAGCAGACTGCAAGTGCTGTATTAAGAAAAATGGACTTCTAGAACTCCCAGTCCAGCCCAGTTCAGTGACTGGCAGCTGCCCTGCTTACCTTCTCTTTTCTATTGCAGAAAACTAAAGCTCTGTGTACTTCTCATGTTTAATAGATGAGTTCTGTACTCCTCAGAGCTTGTTTTGTGTTGATTTTTAGTAAGTCCTTTCACTTTTCCTTTGTTTAATACAAATCCTCAACAGCTGCTTGTCTCACTATGCAGCTGTACTTGTACTTTACTCAGAGCAAAACACTCCCTCCTACATTCCCTGTTCTCAGTCTTGTTGTGTGGTTTAGCCACTGGCAGCCACTTTTACTTCATTGATACTGCCTGCACAGTTTCAAGGATCCTTGCAGTATTGCATTGTGAAGAATTTAATACGTTTGTCAATGATTACCAGGTTCTGACTGCCTTGATGGTCCTGGACTGAAGGAGCTGCAGCCAGGATGGGAAGTTGGGGGGTTTGTGTAGGATTTCTGTTTCCAGTCTTCTGCCATGTGCTTCCTCTTGCTCTTAAAAAAAATTATGCAGGTTGCATCAGTGAAATGATCCCAGAAGAATGAGATGCCAGAGTCAAGCCAGATATCAGATGTGCTCAATCTTTCTTTAGATGGCAAGAAAACAAATTGCAGTGTGATCACCAGCTGCATGAGCCATGCTTGGAATGGGCCTGGCCATGGAATGGCTGCAGTTGCCACTGGCCCCCTGGACCATGCAGTGGGCCAAGCTTTTGCATGACTCCTGCTCTCAGTGCAGCAATCACCAGATGTAGACTGGGCTGTTTGTATGGCACTGACCTGGCTACAGGTTGTGGAAGCTTCAGGTGCTGTAGCAGCTTCATAGACCAGCTTTACACAGCAGCAGTGAAAAATTGTGATGCTCCTTACTAGTCCACAGTCAACTAAGTGTTTGTCCTGTTGAAAAACCCTCCCTACTTAGGCAAGGAGACATTAGGGATATGAACACCTGCATTAGCACTGAGGATAAATAGCAGCAGGAAGTCTGGATCCTGTCTGCCAACCTTGAAATATCCAGCATCCACCAGTCACTGTTGTCTGTTTACAGAGCTCATCAAATCTATGATTTTGGTAATCTTAATGGTGATTAGTCTGATGGACGTACATCTAATGTTCTGTTTTCATCATTTCACAGGTGTCATATAGAAGAGGGGAGGGTGTCCTCTGTGCTTTCCTGTCTTCTTGCTGCTTTATGAATCGGTGTTTTCATGTTCGCTGCAAAAAAGTCACATTTAAGTTTCTAAGTGATGCTTAAATTGGGTGAATTATAGAGTTTTAAATGCTGTTCAAAGACCCAACTGTATTTCTACTGAAGTGATAAAGAGTTAAGCAACATCAAATTTCAAAGATGAAAAGAGCATCTGGATACTGTGACCACCATTAAAGGAGACCAGGAACCACCAAGCATTGATACCGCAAAATTCCATCATCGATTCATCAAAGAGCAAACTGAAAGCTGCTCAACCTGCAACATCTGAAGCACTGACAGATCAAATCTGATTGTTTATTTCATGGTGCCAGTGGCAACTGCCATTAAATTTGGTCTGATGATTTTGGACTTTTAAAGCTCAGTGTTATAGATTTCACCTGTCTGTATGGCCTGATTTGAAGCACTAGGGTGAGGAGCATAAAAAAGAATCACCAGCCCTAGAAAATGTTCTGATATTATAAGATTATCCACAAGAATCTAGAAGTTGCTCTTTTCTTCATGCTGCCTTAAGGGATAGAAACATATCTTCTATGACTTGTTACAGAATCCTTCAAAAAGATTGGGGAAAAAAAAGAAAGAAGTAATGAAAAGAAAGGAATTAAAAGTGAAAAACTATGAAGGATTTTTCTAACATTATCACAGAAATCCAAATGGATAAATACAGCCAGTTTATTGCACACAAATCCTCAAAGTGACAATCTTTGAAGGTTTTTACTTCGTCTCAAATGAGAACTTTAAATTCATATACCTGGATTGGTATTTAATTTCTTAAATGCAGCTGGCAGCATAAATGTTTACAAGCACCAATTTTATACTTGACAGTGATATCACTACTGTGTGTGGTTTATGTAGCCTTCTGGTACAGAGTTATGAGTAACCAGGCAATCACAGACAAAAGCACATTTCATTTCAAAGCTTATGCTGCTTGTCTCAGTCACATGTGGGCCAAATATTCATCCTGCTGACTGCAACAGCACACCAATTGTCTCTTTTTTCTTTTATTTCTGCTCTGTGAACATGAAGAGAACTTACAATTGTGCACAGGCAATTGTAAGGTCAGGACCACCATTCTGGCTTCCTGTCCAGATACAGTCTGAGACAGAACAATAAAAAGGGATGGAAAAAGCTAAGAATGCTCAAAATGCTGCAAATGGGGAAGTCTCTACTTCACAGTTAGCTCAGAGTTAGTTCAGCAACCTCTTTGAAATCTCTTCTGCTAGGAAGCACTGACAATACTGACCCAAGGATCTGTGCAAACTAGAATCTCTCAACTAACCTCTCAAATACTCTGTTTCTTGGTCTTTTAAAAGCCCCTAATTTAAACAGTTCAAAACCACAATCGTCATGTTCTTTCCTCTGCTTAAGTTTCAGTGCCTGCAGAATCTTGACAGCAGGGATGTGGGCAAATTAAAGAGAGTGGACAAATTAAAGAAACAAGGAAGCAAGGAAGGTCTGTTTCTGAGAGCAGGGAGTCAGACATAATGTGAAGAAATAGAGAGCAAGGTGGAAAAACTCTGTGGAGAATATGATTGTAATTAGAATGTATTAGTATTTTTCTTAACTATCTGCATGGTTCTTCTCTCTAGCCAAACTCTAGCCAAAGCCATGGATAAAAAAATCTTACTTATACTCTCCTCTTTGAGCTGCTTGAATGGGAGGTAGTTTGAGCCAAATCTTGTGTGATATTCGCATCAGCCTGCAGCACTCCAGCCATGCACATCCATGGTAAGCCCTTGCCTTGGCTTCTCTTAACTAAGCTTGGATGACAAATGCCCCTTTAGGGATATATTCTGCAGCTGCACTTTACCGTGACTGAGACTGAGAATGTGCTAAATATTACAGAGGCAGCTGAATGTTACAGGATGCTGTCTGGACTGCTAAAATCATGTTGGGGCTACTGCTGTTCTCCGAGTTAGTGGGAGATGTGTGTTTATAATGTAAAGATTGTAAATTTTGATACAGTGTTTCAGTTGTCTTTACCCACCTTTTTTAAAGTATTAATAAAAGTATTCTGTTTAACAGTCCCTTGTAGTACCTGTTGAAAATTATTTTGATTTTTCTCTTGGAAATGCTATGAAACCTGCTGGCTTCTGACACAGTACCAGGCTTGGGGCTTCGTATTGCAGGTTAATGAAAAGCACTGTGTGAGGGAGACAGGATGGTCCTGCTGGCACTTAACAGTTCAGTGGGCTGGAAATGAAGAAATAATTCTTTCTTAACAGGAACAGGATCCTGCAATGCCAACTGACAGACTGTAAGTTCAGGATCAGGAGATACAAATGTGCTGAGGCCGCCTGCTAATAAAAGCAAAAAGGGTTTTTCGTCCTTTCTAAATCTTTGCAGTTAAAAGTTCTAAAATTAATGCTGGTTCAAAGTCTGGATATTCTTATGGCACCAAGCTCCTCTAAAATGTTTTTGTCAAGTGAGTGCCTTGTGTATAGAGACTGAATTCACTGGCTACCCTCAGAGAAGATGTTGTGATCAAATCTATGTTCTAAAAAATCTTTTAGGATGAGAAAAATGCAGCTCTCTTTATATGCATCTCTTTTTGTTGTCAAAGAAACCTTGCTAAAATGCCAAGGATTGTGTTATCCTGGTAGTCAGAGCTGTAACACTCTCCCCATCCTTTAAGCGCTGGAAGCTGAGCTGTTCTGAGAAATCAGAAATCTCGTTCTAAGATTCAGAATCTCCGAAGTGACTGACTCAGTGAAATTTGTGTTGCTTTATTGTGCACTGTGGCACACAGCCACTGCAGAGAATTTATTACAAGCTACTAGGTACTGCAGTAAGTACCAATAGTGACAAACTGAACCATGTTCTTAAAATGGCATATGTGGGACCCTGAAAAACTAGTGAAGCCACCTCTGTGAACACTATGAATTAATAATTATAGAGGCAGCAGGAATGCCCCCTTCATTAGCAAAATTCAGCCTTTCCTGTGTTAGTACCAAATGAGCACATGAACACAAGCTTGACAAGCTTTTAAACTTGGTTATTCTTTCTATAGGTACCTAAATGGGGACTTATCATCCCTAAATGTATCTTTATGTGTCAGAATATTGTGCCCTAAGTGATTTCATTCCGGAATTGCTGTCCAGGGATTGCATAGAACAAAACACTTATCAGTGTTTAAAGGTCCTGAACTGCATCTGAAGAAATGTATCTTGGAGAAACACTACTTGGTTCAATGCCAGTGCTTCCCCTCTTGCAGAAGCAGCTGAAAATTGCATTTGGAGCACAGAATTTTGGGAACTGGGAGCTAATTTCTACTGCCTAGGAGCTAAACTGTGCTATTTGAATGCAACATACTGGGAGTATCAGGATACACAAGTTTGTCATTGTTTCATGGGGGATCTAAACCATCACCCTCTTGTTCCTTCATACTGGCTGTCAAGAGACTCCTGACACCATCTGTCTGCATCAGGGAGCCCACGCTGGGAGCAGATGGCAGACAGACTGCAGAGGACAGACATCATGCCGAGAGTGTCAGCAGAACTGTTTGCAATTCTACTTTATCCAAAATGTTCTTGATACCTCAACTTGGTTTAACAACTGCAGTTACAAAAATCAGACTTTTTTAAAAAGTATAATGATAGTAAAACAAAAACAGTCCAATGCCTGCCCTCAACAACATGTGGGTTCCCCCCACCACAGTTCCTGATGTTTCAGTTCAGGTCTGATTTTTTAAGGAGCTATTCACAAGAAGGATTTCCTACCTGCTGGCCAGCTCAGCAATCTGGAACTATTTGCAGGTGCCTGCAGGAAAACTGGAATTTCTTTGAAAGCATATTTCAATTATTTTCTTTTCAAACTGAAAAATAACAACTCCAACACAACTGCTTAATTTTTCATGGAAAAGGTCAGTCTTTATTGTATTGCTTTCACATCTGTACATAGGAACGTGAGCTTAAACAATCTGCAAAGTATCCTGTGTTAAATAACTAATCCACCTGACTTATACAAAATTCACTCTCTGATCTATTTCAAAACTCTCATTTTAAATAAAATATCTTACTAGCACAGTTCTTGCCATAATACTCCCTGAACGGAACCTCCTTCAGTCACTCCTGCATATTTTCCCCTGAGAAAGCACTGCCTTTGAACTACTGGCTGGTAGAATTTTCAACATGTGATTGTAAAACTGGCTTAAGCTATATGTAGAGTGTGTCCATTTGGGTGACATGGTATTTATTCAAAAGTTTATCAAATCTGAGTAACATCTTGATTTTCTGTTATAATGGAACATAGTTTATCTTATTTTTCATACAGTCCGTCCCAAAATTACCTATGGAAGCCCAGTATGGTGCATGAATCACTGCAGATAGTGCACATACAAGAGGCAAAGACCACGAAGAGAAGTCACAAGGTCTGATGACAACTCTTCTTCTTGTTCTCTTGTCCTTATTTTCATCTCTACACTTCAGAGTATAGTTTCTTTTCAGGACTTGATCCATTAGCCTGGTCATAATCCATTTCAGGTGTTTAATGAATCTGTTTAAAAGAAGACACATAAATACAGAGTAACCCTCCATACCTAAAATGAACAGAAAAGTCACTGAGTATGTGACATACAGCACCATGTTGTTGACTTATTGGAAAAAAAAAATTAAAAATCAAACCCTTTTGCAACTATGGGTAATAATTCTTTGAGAAGCAAAGACCTGCAGAACCTTTCAGAGAAATCAGTGTCACAGTTTCTGTTAATGTTAGAGCACACCAGTCCTTAGGAATTTTAACAGAGTCATGAAGATCCCAGTGTGAGGGGTATGAGAGTAAGCTGCGAACCACAGTGCATCACATTAATTACTAAGGGATCTTCTTAAGAGTAAAACCAGCTGTGATATATAGTGGGGTAACCTATTTTATCCAGATTTGATATCATTAGACCTACTTATTAAAAATGATGTTTGAACTGGCTACATTATCTTGACTAGATACTGTTCCTTAGAGTGGTTTTATTTTTTGGATCGTGCTAATTATGTATTGCCTACATTTGATGTAGTCTCTGATTTTGGTCACTTTTTCTTCTACTTTAGAGTCGCATTGTTCCAACTATTTTGGGTCTACTGGTAAGAAGTTACAGAGCTAAATAACATTAAATAACATTGGGGTAATTTCTTGGTCTTACTGCCATGAATAAATTAGTTATATTGATTTATCCCAGTTTATCTAATTTGCCTTGACTGAGTCAAAGTCTCCAACTGCTATTAGGAGGTGATTTTTTACTATCATCAGAGGTAAACACAAGGCTGAGAAGATTTCTTTAAGTAGAACCAGAGCTGTGAATTACGAAGGTGCTGGGCACTAGTAACAGTATCCACCTGGTCTTGTGATTTTACAGACGACTAATTAGTATAGTGCAGAATGGTGCAGCTCTGAGAGGGGATGACTGGGGATGAGTCTGTGTTGAGGATGAGTTGAGGTACAGGAGACCACGAGCAGGTCCCCTGGCTGCCTGCAGCTCAAGACATTTCTGTGTTGGGTGCAGCAGGTCTCTGGAAGGACAGCTCCTCCCTCCTTCCCCTTTATGGTTCTGAATGAAGAATGAAATATGATGGTCACACATTCTGCATGAGCTTGGACAGACAGAGCAATAGTGTCATTAACAAAGGCGTTACAGGAAACCAAAAGCAAACAGGTTGACACAGGGCTGGGGGAAAGGTTCTTTTATGGATTGAAAGCAGATTAAAAGATTGGAAGCAAAGAATAAAGCTTGGTAGGAAAGAACTCAGTAGCAGGGTATACCAGGGACCAATTTTTATTCATCACCATTACTGACTCAGAGAAGAGGATGAATAGAGAAATCTTCAAGACTGCAGAAAATAAGCTCTTTCAAGTATTCAGATCCTGTACTGATAGGAAGGAAATCCAGAGGGATTTCGTAACACTGAGTGGGCAAAGGGTGGCAGGTTTGGAAAACATTTGCTAAAGGGCTGGGCAGCAACGTGCCCTCTAACATCCTGCATTCTATCTTGTGGATTTGGGAAAGCACAGAGAGCAGCCTGCAGATTTTGGTCAGGGACACGTGCTCTCCCAGAGGTGGAACACAGGGCTGTGGGATCATGGTCTGACTCATCACAACACTTCACATGTTCCAGTGTGCCACTTACTGTAGATACTAGGTCAGAAACAAGAAGCACTTTTGTGTCCAGTGAGGCATTTCTGTCAAATGTCTGTCAGCTACAGTACCTGCTATCAGTACACATCTGCTCAAAATCCTTTCTCTTAAAACGAGAACATGGAAAGGGGGAACAGCAGCTCTACCAGGTCACTCATTTCATGTTTATCTGATTGCTTTCCAAGTGGAACTAAAAGCTGATCTACAGCGGACAGTTCAGCGAGGTTGTTAGTATTCTGCACTGTAGATCAGACTCTAGGCTGACTTAAAAATAGCACAGCAAAATGTATTGGGCCTCCTAAGCGAAGTGTAAAGCTGCCTAATGGAAGCTCCAAACACTGCTGTAGGGCTGCTAGTCCAAGACTGTGATTTCTTGTGGCAGATATGGGGTGTAATTTATACAATTGGCCAGGATATTCTATCCTGCCTTTCTAATTTTCAGATTAGAAATCTGTCCCTCAAATTTAATGAGAACCTATTTTTTAACAGAAAATTTCAAAAATTTCAGGGAACAGTGGAAAACGAAAAGGTAGAAAATATTTTTAAATATTTTTAAAATCTCAGAACTAGAACTTTCAATAGCCTAGAACATACCTGCACTGCAAGGTACCTGCAAGGTACTTGCAAGCACTGGCCAGTATGGTTGTAACAGTATGACTCTAGCATTAACAGCTCAGTCGTGATATCTTTGTTAATTCTGCCTTTGAAGTTACTGTTCCTCACAATGCAGGCTGGAGCAAAGGACACATGGTGTGACTCTGTTTCACATCCTGACACTGTCTGCTTTCTGTTTCCTCACTTTCTGCAGCAGTATTTCAGATCTCATGGCCTATTTGGGCTCTACTGCCTGAGCAACCCTTGGGGTTTTCTTTCTGGCCCTGCAAAGAGTATTTAGCCTTAAGTCTGTGAACTGACCTGGAGTTTTCTCCAGCAATCGATCACTCAGTGCACATCATCATTTTCCATTGTACCATTATTTCCCATACATGGCTCCTATTTGTCTTTGCCCTTTTAATCACATATATTAGACACATGCTTGTGTCTTCAGAGAGCATCATTCAAACTATTCAACTATTTTTTCTTTCCAAATCTGTAGCCAAAGTAATAAAATTCAACTGCGAAAAGAAAGACAGTCTGACAGTTTCCCTGAAAGACTGGAAAGATTTAGCAACTTGTGCATATTTAATCCTTATAAGCTAGGATCATTATGAGGAGACAAATGCAGAGAGTTAGAGACTAAATGTCTCTAAAAAAAATACTCTTTTCTTCTATTTTAGGATTGATAGTTATTAGCTGAACTATAGTGTCACTGTGCCCCTCCTCTAGAGGAAACAAACATGAAGAATTAAATTGGATTCGTTTCTTAATTCCTTTGACAGCTTAAAAGTGGTAATTGGCTATTGCCACCTATTGAAGCAAGTTTATTACAGAAAACTTCATTTTTATAGGAAAGAACCACAGAGTTTTAAAAAAATTATTCTTTAAAGTTACTTGTGGCTGAGGCCTTTAACACATACAATACTCAGGCCTGAACTATGTCTATCAAAAATTGAACATCTCTCTAATTGTTGTGCCTCATTTTAATTCACATTATTAACAGCAGCATTTGGAAAACTTTTTGAAAAATCTGCTTACTCTCTTTATATTATATAAATAAATGCATTTGGTAGAAAATCACTTAGAACTGTCCATGGCTGTGGTTAATGAGTCTGTATGGACAGTTGAACAGTTAACCATGATTTTGTCTGCCTTCCATCTAGAATGGAATTCCTGTTAAGTACACATGTCTCTTTAAAGCAGAGCTGTCAGGTGTGTTTGAACACTGGACTTCTATTAATTTTAATAACACCTAAAAATTCAAAACACAGTTCTAAAAATCGTAGCAATTGCTGTTAATCCTGTTGCTACTGTAACTCATAAAACAGCCAAGTGATCTGTGTCATGGAGTCAACAAACCACCTTGGAGATCTCTACAGAAAGGGAAAAAAATCATGAAAAAATGGCAAGCTAAAATAAGTAACAAACTGCTCTGCTCATTATTTTTAATATTTAAAGTCTGAAAGAAAGAAGTCAGGAAGCGGATTCTGATACATTTAAGTGTATTCTGACAGTGCTAGCAACATCATTCCTCTGATCTGTCCTTTGCAGGACATCTCTATTTCAGAACAGAGGCACAGGGGTTGCTGTCTCATAGACACTGAGCCTGCAGTTCTATTTGGCACTATATTGATGAGCTGGGGAGTTACGCTATTTTTTTGATTCAGAATTTAGATGCTGGCATTCACTGGAAGTGCTGAGTCACAGGTTTTTGAGTGCTGGATTCTGCTCACTGAAGATAATCATCATAATTCATCTCATGAAAAAATACAGGTAAAGTGTGTACTGTAAGGTTACATAAATTCAGTATTTCTTATTCAGTTTTCATTATTGATTACTTTTGCCCCTTTCTTTCTGATAGGAGTACTTTGTGATGAGTCACATCTGATTTTATGTAAGTATGAGAACAGTCATATGTCCTTATTCCAGGGGACTTCAAATATAATAAATAACCTGGCACACTCACACTATGACAGTAGATGACACAAATGAGCTCAGTGCTGTTCAGTTTACACAGACGAATTTCCTCATTTGAATAGGCCAGGAAACATTTTTCAGCTGCTTACTTAGCTGTCTGCCTTCACTCTCTGCCACCAATTATGCTTAGAAACTTGGACATCATTTTGCTTCTATTGAGTTTATTCAAGTGAGGGTTTTGCTGCCAGAGAGCGCAGAGCTGTTCTGATCCGCGTGTTCTTTTATTTTTACATCTAAATTAGCCTTTCCACATACTGCAGAATGGCCTCTTGGGATTTGCCCCCTCTGTTTCCCTGTCACACATCACTCACTCACCCTGGGCTGCGAGGCACCGCTTTCCGAAGGCACGGGGGACGCTGCAAGGTTTCAGCTCAAGCTAATCATAGCTCTTTGGTTGTTCTCAGAAATCACTGGTGAGTCACATGAAGAACCCTGCTCTTTAATGCAAAGAGTAGGCCTACGTATTTTTCATCACTGCTGGCAAAACAGACCCATTGTTCCTGCAGTGTCTTGTGAATCCTCAGCACTTCTGGGTGCAAGGGAAGAGGGCAGGTGGGAAACCTTGCCAGGCCAGGAGAGCAGGGGTTAACACAGCGAACTCGGGTCACTGCAGGCAAGGCACCACAGGAATTTAAATCTTCCCTTTCAGTGCTTTATTGCTGCTCCCAAAGCAGAAAACACAGCTCCAAATTAGGGCCCTCTTCTGCCTGCTTTGCTACAAGGGAACTGGTGAGGAGGAATGGCACAGAACAGTGAAGAAACTTGTAACCAGGATATTAACTCAAATCCCTTGTCATGGTGACACACTGAGTCTTTGCCTGGTAGCTAAATAATTATGCAATTTGTGGCCTGGTTGTTACGTCTATAAGTATAATTAAATATATAAATAGATGAAACACAGTGAATTTTTTTGCTGCCTGAGAATTGCTTTAACTTTAGGGATTTGTGCTTTGATTCTCAGTGGAAACCACTATCTGTCATGACAGCTTCCAAATGAAAGATCAAGGCTGGAGCTGGTACCTGTGCAGAGCTCCATTAGCTCACGGTGGATATAGACTGAGCCTTACTTCTGAGCTTTGAGAAGACCTCCACATTTTGATTTCTGCATATGGAGGGTTTTATAGTTAGAATATCAAGAAGTTGCCAGAGCAGCTTACCTTATTAATATGAAGGAAAATTTTAAGAAGCCCATTAATCTACACTGAACAGAATTGTGCTCATATCAAATTATATGATCATATAGTAGGAAAAACCCACTGAGGAAAATTTTGTCTGTTGCTCTCCTTAGGTCTTCCTGAAAACTAGATGCAACTCATCATGACAAATTCTACACAGAAAAAAAAAGTTATTTAAAAGAAGCATTTTTAATCCCTCTACTAAATGGCATTGGAGCAATAAGATTTGGAGTTTGGGGAAAGGTATTTTTGGGAAGAAAATGGATATGGTTTTTAGCATCAAAGATTTTGCTTACATTACCATTAATTTTTAGGAATTTCTCTCCTGGAATACAGAGGATGTATATTATTTGCCCAGCTGAAAAAGAGGAAGAGGAGACAACCACAAAAGTAGTCAACAGTGATTTGTGGGGAGGACTGTTCTGCTCCACACTTTCTATTCTAGCAGAAGTGATTCTAATCCAGTTGCTTGGGATGGACCACCAAACGTTGGCATAGACAGTTCCATTTGCAGTGACTATATGCAGTGAGATTTCTTCAGTAGCAACAAAATCTGTTCACTCCCTCGTTAGGCTCCCACGTGCCTTTGACCAAGACTTGTTCAGCTATGTTTGTGCAATCAATGTTACTCCAACACCAAAAAATGTCCAATATTTTCTTCTAAACTGTTGACCAAAATCAGCTAATATTGCTTTATATAGACTCTGACTAGAAACATTTAGGAGATAATTTTAACCTATGTGAAGGACAGAACTACAGGAAAGGTTTGTTTGGGTTTTTAAAATTAGAAGACTCCTTAAAATAGCTTGATGTTAAATGGTATTTGTACAGTGTGGACACCGAGGTTATATTTGTAACCTTACAACTGAATTTCCTATTTCCATCATTTCAAACAGAAAAAAAAAAGATATCCTGAACTGGTTTTCGGATGTACAGACAATATTTTGCTAAAAAAATCTACTGGCAGATTTGCTAGCACATTTTAATTTAAACTGTGAATGTTTTCATTAACATACATTTGGCACAGAAAGTCCTAGCCAGAAATACTGATTTTTCTTCCCAAATGCATTTCAGTGTTTTAAAATGCTGAATCCTTACGCTTCCAGAGTTTTAGAATCACTCAACACTACAAAAAAAAAAAAAAAAAATTGATCAAGCAAACCTTCGTGCTACAATTAAAATGGGAAGAATGGTGAGCTGGGTGTGGTTATCCAAGAGAGTGGTTTTAAAGGGCAGCAAATTAAGATGTATTTCTGGCTCGAGGAAGGTCTCTGAATTGTAATAAATATTAACCGGGACGCTCGTTTAGATTCAGGGCTGCTTTCAGGACCGGATCAGCAAAGTTGTTGCCCGGCTATACAGACAGCTCCCAGCAGTGGCTCGGAGGATGAGTCCTCGGGGGGAAGGGACGCTGTCCCCGCCGCGCAGGGGACATGGAGCGGGGCCCCGCCGGGCGGGGGAAGCGCCGGGGGCGGCCCCGGCCCTTTGCCCGCAGCGCTCGCCAGTGACGGGAGCTGCGGCGGAGCGTGTCCCCGGCACTGTGCCCGCTGCCCCGGGAGCGCTGTCCCCGGCCGGACAGTAGGAAATGACTTACTTCCCTTGCGAGCCCTCTGCGTCTCCGCGGGCCTGCCCGGCGGAAGCGGGTCCCGGCTGCGCCCCTGGCCCCTGCACCGGCGGGGCGGGTGTCACTCGGAAGGGAAGATGTTGCGCAGAAGGAGCCGCGACCCAGCCAGGGCATCCCGGGGCCGCGGCGGTCCCCGAGCTGCGGCCATGCCGGGACGCCGGGCCCCTGCCCCGGGCCAGGCGGCGGCAGCGCTCAGTCGCTTCGGAGAGCCCCAGGGTGTCACTCCAAGTACCCGTCAAAGACATCCAGCTCGCTGTCCGTCTCGTAGAGAACGGAACCAGGGTCGGAGAGCATCCCCAGATCCACCAGAGCCTGGTCCATATCCTCGGGCAGGAAGACGATGCCCACATTGAGGACGATGTACTCCATCAGGAAGGCATAGTACAGAATCAGCACGTTGACAAAGAACAAGCCCACGTAAAACATATAGGGCAGCACCAGCAGCGCATGGAAGGCCCAGGACTCCACCGAATCCAGACGTGCCGAGACCGCGGCGGTCATGCAGCCGTAGGGGCTGCGGGGGCAGCGGGCACCGACCCGCCCGGCCGGCGCGGGGGGGCGGGCGGCGGCGGCGGAGCCGGGAGCGGTGCAGGACTGCACGCCGCAGCCCCGGTGGCAGCAAAGGGCAGAATCCCTGAGGAACCGGATCCGGACCCCGGGAAGAGGCGAGCCCCGCAGGGG